>JANSTS010006053.1:4151-34094 GCA_026546915.1 Sylvicola fuscatus | reverse complement strand
TTTAGATTTTTTCTTATCAAAAATGTCCATGTTTGTTTGCTTTCAAACTGAATTTTCATATCACATTTTTTCATCATAAATTATCCTTTAATAAAATCGATAGAAAATATGGAACATGTTGAGTTCTTCGCAATATCTTGCATATTTTTTGTGCTCTCAAGTCTTGCTCTTTCCTATACGCATTGAACTGACACGAAAAGGAATTTTTAACATTTGAAGAATTCCAGACATCCAGTACAGTTTTATTGTTCATAGCTGTAGACTGAAATCAGTGGAGAACATCGATATTGTGTTGTATACCATATACATACATATGTAGTAATTTGTATATAAAAGTAACGCGGAACATCGCGTCAGTATCAATAGCTAAGTAACCATTCAGTGCGGCAAAAGAAGCTTTTAGCGTCTCTATTTCCATGCATTGCGAGAACCGCAACTTTTCCTTGTAGTCGGTTAGAAGGCATGCGAAAAATTGGTGTGAGAAGAGTCTTGCGGATGCAAAAGTGGATGTCGGCTATGTATGTCGATATGGAATACAGTGACGATCAGAAACCTATCAATAATTCAATTGTGAAAATATCCTTCAATTTTCAGCAGTGAGTTTATTAAATTTTCGGTTTGCAGTATTTCGTTATTTGTGGGATTTTTTTACATTTGTGGATGAATTTTATGCGGTGATTTCGTTTGTTATGTATGAGGTGAGTAAGTATGTATAAATACAGATGCAAAAGTTATCCTGGGGATATGAGTGAAACTCTTTGGATTGGAATGGCAAGTCAAGAAAGTTGAGCCCTTGTGTATGTTTTATTTACCAATTCTGAAATTCTGAAAATATTGTATGTCTTGATTATAAGGATGTTCGTTGCTGAAAAAAAATTGTTATTGTTCGCAGTTGTGTGAAAGCGACTGGAAAATTAATTTTCATATCGATCAATGACTATTGGGGGCCGGAGAGCTTGCACTTTCGCTATAATGCAAATTCACACGCCCGCTGCGCCGCGCCGCGAAGGGACTTTATTGCGCATAGCAAGAAGGTGTAAAATGTAATTGATCATAATTTTTCTTTACACAAATTTTTGTAAAATTTACATAAAATTCATATATATTAAAGTCTTCCAGTTTTGTTGTTGTATTTAACGGGCTTTATAAAAGCATTAAAATCCATTAAATGTTTATTATATTTAAAGGTACGCCCGTCGTATTATTATTTATAGACTTCGTAAATGGGGTGGATAGGTAATTTTTGTTTTTGATGGTAAATCATTTGGTTCGTTTTTCTTAGCTTTAAACAACCCCATTAAATATGCATATTACATAAAATAAAATATTTAATATACCATCTTGGCCATTTTACTGAGTTTACGGTGGCGAAAATGACCCGCCCAGAGAATAGCAAACACATTTGCAGCGCATTCGCTGCATTTATCACCATTTACCACATTAAACAAATAAGTGGGCCGATATAATATATAGCTGAAATGCATTATCGCATACTCGTTTAAAATCGCATTAACTGTAAATAGAAATCAAAGAATGTTAAATGTAAAATTGTCATTTGGATGTTTCTATTTGTTATGGCATACCCCCGCCCACTTTTTTATCGGCGTTGGCAGCCGTACTTCACTAGCGACAGCCGCCAGGAAACGCGAACACGAGAATATTAATCATAGCACCGACATCCCTGTAAATCAATTGAGTGTGTGGCATACGTGACTCACTTGTGCCATTCAGCGTGTTGGCATTCCCAATATACACACAATAATATCAGCCATTAGGATGGGATTTATACGAACGCGTCCGCATTCTTCGCATACATCAACCCTTCATGTATGGTATATTAATCTGAGTTGAGTACGCAGCAAACCTGAGCCCTTATACTCTGTGGAAACGTTATGGCACTCAATGAACGCGCCATTTCTATCGTTCATGTCTAGTGCAGTCGAAAAGTCGAGCATAAAACATTAAAAAGCACGCAAGCAGCTCGATGAAACCGATGCACGACATATGTTGTGGCACATCGTCAGAATCAAGAACACACAAACACACAGAGCGTCTTCGTAGGCGCCCATCGGAAAGTCAATTGCCTATTTTAGATTTAAAGGAGATTTAGAGCGGCAAAAAATGATTGTCTGTACGAGAATGTGTTTTTTTCCTCTCGATTTCTTTCATTCCCTTTCTTTCAATTCTATTTCGCTGGCTTTTTTTGTCGTGCCTCCCCTCTGTTATCTTAAATTTCCGGTCTGGGTATTTTTTTTTTCTGTTGTCACGGCTCCACTTTTTGCTCGAGTTGAATGTGTGAGTGTGTGTATGTATACATGTTTATACGCTTTCTTGTCATTCCGGTCGGAAAGCACGGTCGGCAAAAGAATAAGCTTCTAAATATGTAGTAGGCATTCCAAAAACGAGCACAGAATATATCGCAGTCACGTTGATCATCATCGCGCGCCAGATTGTTTTGAAGTTCATCCCCCATCTTCCTCAATATATATATATGCATGTATATACGAGTCCTATAGGAAAAATTCCATATACTGCGTAGTTTTGTGATGTACATCATGCACTATATCCAAACAGGATGAATGAACCGCTTCCACGTACGTTAAGATCAGATTTTTCTTTAACTCGTACGTTTCTCGCACTGGCATTAACTATTTCATCGCCATCCGGAGTCTTTGGCGTACATTCCATTTTGAAGAAATCACACCGTATCCATGGCAGTTGTGTGCAGTTATATGTATGTACATATAGGAAGCGTTTGTAAGGGGGGTTGGACATTGCTGATTGTGGTGGGCGAATCCCTTAGACTATAAAATTGATGCGAGAAATGAATCTGGAACACGTCATGCATTTTCATAGACGTACAGTCATATAGTATTACTGATAGTTATAGAAAGATGATGATGATGCTGATAGATTGTCGGACAACTTTGCGTTTTTTTTTTGCGGGAAGAAAATTCGATGTTTTAAAGATGCAAATTTGGCACATGAAGCGCAAATGACGAATTGAGCTCACTCAAAACGTGTAAGGTATGTATAAAGAATATTCTGGGATGGCGGAAAGAATGGATGCACACGGTGGGAGTGTGATGGAAATCATATTTTCAGGACGATGGTAAATCGTCTGCACAAAGCTCAAGGCTTTTATTATGAAGCTCTCTTGCGTTTACACATTTACCTAATATTTCTGTCGCCTATATTTATATATCCCTGTGGGCAAGATGCGGCCCAGGTAATTCGCGCAGTGAATTTACGCCATACATATATAATGTACATACAACATAGGATGAAAAGTTCTCTCCATAGTGGAAGAAAGGATAATACGCCTCGAAGGTATATTTCATAATATAATAAGTAAACTTTGGCATCTACGGAATATCTTCGTCGACCTGCTGCCCTGCAGAAGATAAGAAAAGTTCACTGCTTCAGTGTGTTACACCAAATACTAGCACAAGTGGCTCATTAAAATATTATATTTCGCTGGCGGCAGTCATGAAGTAACAAGAAATCGGACCCATAAGGGCCTAGCCTTCAATTATACTGCCGATGCGACCGGTCGTCTTGTAAGTTGTCTTTAAATGTGCAATATAAGGGATAAGGTCGTTCTTTTATGAGGTTTGCTTTTTTGAAGCAGTCACCACACATTTCTGGCCATTCGTCAGCTACTCGATTGTTGCTTCAAGTAACTATAATATAAATTTTGTGTAACGAATGACAAAAGGCATTTACTTCATTGCTTTGGATTTCCTTTTTTGAATTTTTTATCGAAAATAGTTTAAACTTATAAAAGGCTTTCGTATGTAACTTATTAGCCATATTTACATATATGCTATATTTACTTAGCAATTCTAGCCCTTAACATTCAGCAACTATTTCTATACATCTAAAATAAACAGCAAGAAACGATGCTATGATCAGTGGTAAAGTTGAAACTTGCAGAAAAGATTCCTATTAACTACAAGGTGTCATGTCGCAGCATTATGTTAGAAACTGTCATCCAAGTAAGGGAATGTATTCTGGATGTGTCATTGCAAGTGGAAAATATTAAATTATTTACACATGTATTGCGCCGAGTTTAAGGATGACATGTGTGTAAATGAGAATGTACTTATTCGCAGCGTGTGCACTACAAGTGCGACAAATAAATTTCACAGACACATTTAATAAACTTATGCATTCTTCAAATTTACATCAATATTTTTCATTTTTGCCTGTGAATTGCGACTATTCACATATTCAGTCACTTTTAACTATAAGCGCTTGTTTTTAAAACAGCAACAGCGCACACAAACGACACCTGCAGTTTTTGTTTGAGTAAACGCAACACTCAACTCACATATATTCATCTTTTATTTATCGCTGACGTATCCAATTTAAAGATTATCCATTGATCCATTAGCAGTTTTTTTTATCAAACAACCCTTTTTATTATTTTCATTTTCAAAACGCCGACATCGACGTAAAGATATAAAAATTTGTCCAAACATTTAAATACAACATACAAAAGTTTTTCTTCATGTACCTCAATTTGACATCATGTGATCAATTATCTATTTATACGCGAAATAATGCGATTGCCAGTTGGTGGGGTCCTGCATTTATATGTTGATGTTATTAACCAAACGTGCCAGGCA
The DNA here is from genome assembly GCA_026546915.1 of Sylvicola fuscatus. Taxonomy (NCBI): domain Eukaryota; kingdom Metazoa; phylum Arthropoda; class Insecta; order Diptera; family Anisopodidae; genus Sylvicola; species Sylvicola fuscatus. The sequence goes on along the minus strand of JANSTS010006053.1, from coordinate 29,463 downwards.
ATGAATAGATGCTCGTACACGTACTCATACACATTCACCTGTAATTTATGCAATTATTGCGATAGAATCAGGCAGAGCACAAGTTGTGGTACATAAATTGGAACATAAATCAAACGTATTTAGTTCTTTGTGTGTGAGGTGTCCGTTTTCGCAATATTTAGGTTAAATTTATTGGCTTTGGCGTAAACGAATTTCTTTGAAGTCGTTAGCCTTTCAAGATTAAAAAAAAAAAATATTTTTAAAGTTATTGCCATTTTGAAAGAATTTTTGAAAATCGATTTTAATTTAAACTTGATAGATTTTATAAATTATATAATAAAAAAAAAACATTGTTTTTTACATGATGCTGTGTGGTTTTAGTTTTACAAAATAATTATAAAAAGCGATTGTTAAAAACTAATGACACTGATGAATATAAATTATTTTAGGCCAAAATTAAATTAAGTATCCAAATGTCCCTTTAATTATTCAATCATACATTAAAACAATTGCTACAAATTCAATTATAATTGAAATAAATCAACCTAACATTTTATACAAATAAAAAAAAACTGGGCGCCACGGCTGGTCCTTCTCTCACAAATAATCAGCCCAATCCAACTATAAACAAACCCATCTATACAATTAACAACCAAAATTGATTTACGCCCGCCACACAAAATTTTATCAGCGTCATTTAATGCAACATATTTTTATTTATTGCAACCACATACTCACACACAAGCACTTTTAAATAAACGACCGCATACGATTAAATTAATTGCCGTCACATATTATTAGAACAAAGCGGCCATATAACAGTAAACTATGTCATTTTGGTGGAAATTAGTATAGGGGTCAGGAGGTTAATATTTAATAAATCATCAGTTTTTATCCGAATTTAGTGCACATCACGTTTGCGCTAATTCCTAGTCTGTTTTGTCGATATTATGCAATTGCATAATCGCATTTATTTACTCCAAATTATGTGAATTTATTAAAAACTTTGTTAAAACTTTCACAGGAGGAAGCCTTCAAATTGAGAACAGTGTCAGCGAAGATCAGGGCAAATATGAATGCGTGGCAGAGAACCCCGTCGGCAGTGAACACTCCAAATTGATATCGTTGTATGTGAAAGTGAGGCGTGTGCCGCCACAGTTTTCCCGTCCACCAGAGCCACTCAACGAGGTGATGGTCGGCGCCAATTTGAGCATCCAATGTGTCGCCCACGGCTCGCCCATGCCGTTTGTTAAGTGGAAAAAAGGTGAGCGGCATTTGTGCTTTTGTACACTTGTAACCTATAGTGTTATTAATTGGATTTATTTGTTTGTGTTTTGTACAGGAAATGTGGACATAACGCCTGAGGATCAGATCCCTGTTGGACGCAATATTCTTGAGCTGACGAATATACAAGCAAGTGCCAATTATACGTGCACGGCGGCTTCCACTCTGGGACAGATCGAAGCGCACGTCGTAGTTAAAGTGCAGTGTAAGTGTGCCAATTGAGTGTACGACTCTTATGTCACATGTGTATATTAAGTACACAGCATGTAGATTTGTAAAATCAAATGTTTGTTTTTACAGCTCTGCCGACCGCTCCAGTTGATGTGCTTATCTCAGAAGTTACAGCAACATCCGTGCGGTTGGAGTGGTCCTATAAAGGCACTGAGGACTTGCAATACTACGTCATTCAGTATAAACCGAAGAATGCTAATCAGGTAGAGTGGTATTTCTTGAATTTATATTTAAAAAAATGTTATAATTTAAATTCAATTCATCTAATCCTTTCGAAATTTTTTATCAAGTAGCTTTTTGTTTATCACGAATCAATTTTCAAGTTCGTAAATTATTCTGTTTTTTACTTAACTTGTTGCATTAAAGTTATTTAAATTAAAAAAAATTGCCAATAGCAAGGCGTCATCTTAAAGTACATTTAAGTTAAAAACATAATCATCATGCAAATTCATAATTAATACCCATTTCAATCAATTACCTCGATTGATTGCACAGAAACTCTCATCGCAAAATGGTAATTAAATCATATTAAAACTCACCCGAAACTTTCGACTTTGTTTTCTCTTCCCTTCTATGTTGTGCGTCACCCTCGACAAACTGTGTGACATACATTACGTGTCTCCACAATCAATGGTATGATATGTACATATGTATACATATGTACATACGCCAGGCATTCAGTGAGATTAGTGGGATTATCACAATGTTTTATGTGGTGCGTGCTTTGAGTCCTTACACAGAATATGAATTCTATGTGATTGGCGTTAATAACATCGGTAGAGGCCCACCATCGGCGCCAGCCACGTGTACAACAGGTGAAACAGGTAAGCATGGCACACTCCCTCATTTAAATAAAAAAGCAAAAAATGAACTAAAAATCGATGTCAAAGTGAGATATGCTCCTTTTGTTTCAACATCGAGGTATTCATTTTATTTGATCAGTTTTTTTTTTTGTTGAAGAGGGTCGGTTTGTTGTAGCCGACAGAGGTAATCGTCAAAGTGCTAGACGTTTTTCAATATTTATTGTACTTAGTGAGCATTTCTTTTTTCCCAATTACTTTAAATTTCATGCAACAATTCGCAACCATGTGCTCATCGTGCCGGATTTAATTGTAATCTACTCAATATATGTAAGTGGTGAATTTTAAAATGTCTCGTCCCCAAACATTTGTTGTATTCTCGTTCACCATATTCGTTAACAGTGAATTTAATGTAATTCTTTTTTATTTTATGCTAACGATACGTAGGTTTGGTCGACACAAATGGAGGCGCCAGTAAGTGTCTTATTTAGTCAATTTTCAACCGTTCCTATATTTGGTTTAAGGCAATCATCCCTCTATTATTTTTATTGTTTTTTTTTTTGTTGTGTTGTGTCGTTTTCGTATTTTTCATTTTGCTTTTTCAATTGTCATGAACAAAGCCATCCGATAACCGACTGACGACAGTGACTGTGAGGTGACACACACTCAAGAACAATACCCTTTTATACAGTTTAAAGTCAGTATATTGGCTGGGTGTATTGGATAGAAGGATATTGCTTAGTTTCTTGTTTGCATTTGCCAATAACAAAAAAAACAACACAACAAGACAACTGGAACAAGGACAACAGGACGTTTCAGGGAATCGCAAATAATTTCAGTTCCTTTATTTTGCAGTGCCAATTCATTGAAATGGATATTGGGAAATCGAGTGAAAGCACGACTTTGTGTGCAGCCGGGCAATAAGATGTTCTGTCGTTTTGTTCCCTAGATATTTCAGGAATGGGGTGATAGTAACGGCCGTTGTATACAGCTTGAAGTACAGACCAACATTAAAATTATGCTCCGAGAATGCTTTTCCATTAAATATAGTGTCAAGGATGTATTTCGCATTGTTTTTAGATATTCGGTTTCGCGCTAGTTTTAATCCTTCGATTTTTTTTTTTTGCTTCACATATTTCACCCACCTTATTACCTATTTGATGTCCTACATTTAAACATTAGTCATCTTTGATTGAGCCTAAATTTCTCATGTCATTATATTTCACTATTATTCTCATTATTTAGAAATGGAGAGTGCACCCAGAAACGTGCAAGTGCGACCACTAAGCCCATCGACCATGGTCATTACGTGGGAACCACCAGAGACACCAAACGGACAAGTTACTGTAAGTGTTTCAATCAGTTTGTTGTAATTTGTAGGAAGATATACTTGTATAGTAGTTTTAATGTTTTCTCACAGAGGCCACAATCTAAATCTTTTAATGCAGCACGAACAATTCAGCATTTTCATTAAACTCTCTTGGGGTGTTTTTGGTTAGGTTGCGGTTTGGCTTTCTTCTGGTATCAAACACGAGTACCGTCTCAAAGCAAACGCAAGCTTTCTCATGTAATATCCAAAGCAAGCCATAACGACGAGCCGCCTGCAGAGCTGTACAGAATTTGCAAATCGGATGTTTACAAAAGACGAACTCGAATTTGAATTGCAAAGAGAGAATTAATTCCCATTAGCATTTAAACTAAATACATAATATACTTTGCTTGCATACATGTTAATATAATGTAAGCGCCTCCCCCACTTCTTAAGCACTGAATTCGTTGTTTTATTTCTATACGAGTATGTCTTATTGCTGGTAAGACATAAGTTTTGTCTTCGCAATTGCGGTTTCATTTCTTTTATTTTTCTCCGTCTAAGAATGTTTCGTTAGAACTTTGCAGCTGACAATTTCTGTCATTAAATTATATTTATTGCTATGTTTTCAGGGATACAAAGTATACTACACGATGACTCCCAATCAGCCGGAGGCGTCGTGGATATCGCAGCGCGTCGACAGTGAGCTCTCAACCATTTCCAATTTGACGCCGCACGCCATTTACACGGTGCGCGTACAGGCTTCCACCTCGATGGGTGACGGTCCTATGTCCAATCCGGTCAAAGTGAAGACCCAGCCAGGTAAGGGATCACATCGCATTTTAATTACGGCGCCAGCGGTCTATTCCCTTAAAAGGGACTTCACGTCGCGCAGCGTCGTTTTGGGTTTTATATGCACGTTCAGTCTTCATCTGTTGATTAAGTCCGTTAAGCTGTTTAATGAGTTCTGCTTCCTTCTCATGGAATATTTATAATAATTCTGACGATATAAAGGCTTTTAACCTCGATGCTTGCTTTTGTCGAGCTTTAATACGAGCGCAGTGGGAAAAGTATTGGACTTGATCCGATTAATTAAAACATTTGCGACTAATAATTGATGAGAAGCGACGGCGCGGCTTATGGGGAGGGCTATCTGTAAGGTTTTTTTTTTTCGATGAATTTGTATCAGAGTTGTACTTTTTCAATTTATATAGATTACCGGGCTAAAGAAGAGGACTAAATGTAATTCGTTGTCAATTACAAATATATTTTCAGAATTTTGTTTGTGTCGATTATCTGAATTCGAGATTATGTAATTTATTGATTGGTTATGCAATCGATGTTATTTAAAATATCATGTTAAAACATAAAACGAAAATTATTATGAAGTAAACCAATTACAGTGATTTTAATTTTTAGTTCTGATTAAAATACTTAAAAGCTTAAATGTCAGCACTGAAAGAGTATACTTTTCTCACTAAAAAGGTAATGGATAAACTTTGTCTATTCATGCAATGTGACAAATAAATGATTTCAAGAGATATATAACTGGTGATCATAAAGTTTCAACCTGTCAAAAAATTTGCGCAAGTGAAAGTTTTATTGCTTAAACTTGGCAATATAAATATATTATGCCCTCTCCCAATCCCGTTACTTCCAAGAACCGTGATTGAGTGGTGGCTCTTTATTCACATAAAAAGTTAAAAAAAAAATGAGAAAAAAAACTTTCGCCTCAAAGGTGTTTTAAGGGATGGCGCTTTTTTTTTAATTTGTAGCGGAAAATGTTGCATATCATCGTATTTTTACAACATCTGAAGTACCACAAAATTATCTTAATTTTTCCTCCCGGCATATTCTATATAAAACAATATTTCTGAATTCTGTCATCGCCCATTTAACCCGCCCCTATAATGTTTTCATCTCAGGCACTTGCATGTTTTCTTGTTTTAATTAATTTCATAAAATATTTTATGCTGTATTATGCCAAACAGACGATGTCGAGTGCCAATTGAAATAAAGCATAAACTTTCTCACACAAGTTATCCGTAAAAACGTCGCCCGACCCACCCACTTTTTATGTCTCCATTAACATAAAAATTTACTTATTCATATTCTGAGTATGTACCTACACACAATTTGTGTGCCTCTCGACGTCTGTCGAGACACAACTGCAAATAAATTGTGTATAAGGCAAAAGGAGTCAAAATATTTTCGCATTTTTTGACATAATTCGTTAGTCGCTTTGGTTGCCACAGGCTTGTGGCAATTTCGTCGTTTGGAATCGGGATTTCCATTTGCTGAATCACTATGCTGACTCTGTGCTAACTTTATTTTGTTTTGGGGAATTTTGTGAATTGATACAATAAAAGCTTGTTAAACATCTGGCTAAATGGTTTTTTGTGACATTTTCAAGGTGTTCCATCACAACCGAGCAGCTTCCGTGCGACTGATATTGGCGAGACTGTGGTTACATTGCAATGGTCGAAGCCGACACTCTCCAGTGACAACATTGTTCACTATGAGCTGTATTGGAATGACACGTACGCCAACGAGCAACATCACAAGTAATTATTTTTTAATGAACATTTTTGCATTTTAAATAAATAAGTTAAAATAAGCTTTTCCATCATAAATTTCTTAGTCAGTCAATAAAATATAAACATTATTGCAAAAAGTTACGATTTTAATTGAACTTTTCCTCGATTTCACTCGCTCCCAGGCGCATCGCCAACACTGAATCGTACACTCTTTCCGGACTGTATCCCGACACCCTCTACTATATATGGCTGGCGGCGAGGTCGCAGCGGGGCGAAGGCGCCACCACCCAGCCGATTCCAGTGCGCACAAAACAGTATGGTAAGATATTAAAGCGATAATTCATTGAATAAATTTCAATTACTACGTTGGTTTCTCGAAGTTTTGCTCTCACACGCCGACCCATTGTATTTCGATATGTTTGTGAATACTCGCCATAAACATAACTGTAACTATACATAGCTCATATATGTGTACATCTATAAAATATTAATTAGTACACACGCGAAACTTTGGCATGGTGCGCTTGGCCGTCGGTATGGGAATGGGGATGTGACCTCGCTCATGCCGAAGAGCCAGCACCACGTGTCTGCCGCATATGCATGTGAATTGTGGTGCACATTGCACAATAATATCGGTAGATGGGGCAAAAATACGCCGATAGTGCAAGTCTACCGGTTCGTTGTGATGCTGCTGCATTTGTTCTAGCAATTATTTATAGTTTTGAGGTGGCAATGGCGGTGCTAGCGAAACTTTGAGGAATCAATAAGTTAATGCAGCGCGGAATTGGGTAAGCTTGGGTCAGTTTTAACTGATCCAATTGTAGACCGACCAGTATGTGTGTTTGCGTTTGGGTAAATGTACCCCTGCCCTTCTTTCTCATAAAAAAAAACAACTGAAAAGTGTCATAAACATAAATTATGTTTAGAACGACAAATTATGAATGTGTCTCACTCAGATTTAATTTTCCGCCAGCAATATCAACCTTATGCTAAATTGGTTTTAAGCAAACAAAAAAATTATAATCACAAATTACATTTTTGGTATAAAACAGAATTTATTGTTTTAAGCGTCTTAAATCTCTATAACGTTTTGATTGTTTTTTAATGAGTGAGCTTTTTTATGTACTTAATTTTGAAGCAAATTATTTGCTTCCATTAATTAACTTCTGCATTCAAACAACGATAAATAGTCTAATCCCATGAGCAAATGGGCACAAGTGCGCTCTGTATTGTTTCAGATTTAGTTCTGTAAATGTTTTTTATAGATCAAATTCTTAAGAATTAATAGGTACAAACTGTTGGTTTCATATTATATAATAGACATATCCAGCCAAAATACAGAATAACGTATGACTGAATTTGAACCAATTTTTGTTTTCTGTGGAACCCCTTCCTATCATTATTTTATCGTTAAAAATTATATTGGCTTTTTGGTTTGTTTTTATTTTTATATCGATTTATTTTTTGCTACCAATGCTTTGATTGAAATAAAATCAAAAGACGTGGGGTTTTTTTTAAATACATATTTGTAAAATCCAATTATTGTTTTCTTGTCTCATTATTATTCATGCATATGTTGAGTTTTTATTATTTCATTGACGATGAAGCGTCATTTTTTATCAGCTCAATGACTTTAGTTTCATATTTTGCAATATTCAAAAGTTCCTCTTTTTTTGCTGTCATCAAAAAGACACGCGTGTTTGTTGAGTGAGTGCTTTTCCTTAATTGGAGTGTACAAATGACTTGAATTGAGATTTTCCTAGCATGCATTATAAGACATTTATAGTTATGAAAGTGTTTATTCGCTCTAATAAATATATTTTCAAAATGTATTTTTGTTGTAATTGTCATGTTTTATTTTTTTTATTTTTTCATTTTGTAAACACCACATGCACCAGTTTGTGCTCGGCTTGGCGTTTTATTTCCGCCCGAATTTTTCTGTTCCTTTTTTACTGAATTGTAGCCGTAATGCTTTTATTTTTAACATAAGCAGTTTGTAGATTTTGAATATAATTGTTTATTGATTCCTTAGGAAATCGAACACAAAAATATATTTTTATAATTATAGCGACCAACAATCATATACATATTTGAATTTATAAAGCAAATATTTATAAACCAACACCAAATTTTAAGGACACATTACGATAAATGTATTTCTATACAGAAGGACTTAAACTGATTTCCCAAGCCTATTTTAATTTTCTTCCATAAAACCTCTTAATATTTTGTTCTACTTTCATAACTATGAAATTGTATGATAATTTTTGTTTGGTTTACTACATTTGATAAAAAGTAATAAAAAAGTTTTCATCAAATTTGTGTTTATTTTATACATGTTTATTTATATTTTATTTATTTGTTTTCATAATTTTAATTAATTTTTTTTTTGTTTATGTTTTTCCCGTTCCCATTCTCCTTTTTTTCTGTTGGTGTTTAACATTTATTGTACAATGCTGTAAAAAAAATGTGCTACATTTGCTCTCTAAAACAAATGATACAATTGTACGACTAATTGAAAACCGCATGAAAAACAAATACGTTATGCACATGCACATCATATCAAATAGTCCCCGGTGCACCGCCAAGTAACATAACAGCCGATGCGACCAGTCCCACAACTATTGCAATGACCTGGCTGCCGCCACCTGTGGAACGGGCCAATGGCCGCATTGTCTACTACAAGGTGTTCTATGTGCAAATGGGACGCTCAGACAGTGAGGCGACTGTCACCACACTGAACGGAACCAACATTGTCTTAGACGAGCTGAAGCGATGGACCGAGTATAGAATTTGGGTGCTGGCTGGCACAAGCGTCGGTGATGGGCCGCGGTCATATCCGATTACTGTCCGTACGCTCGAAGATGGTACGTATTCCCTATTCTCGACTGTTTTTCTTTCTTTTTTTTTAACTATACTACAACATTATATTTTTATTGCATTGACATTTTTTACAAATACAAAATGTTTAATGAAGTTTTTAATAAAATGTATGTTCGCATACAACAATTATGTTTTGTAAAAATTAGAGAATACTGTTGTTGGTGCAACACAATCGCTACACAAAGAAGAATATGGCAACAACATAAAATTTCTCAAAATTAATTTTGAGCACCAATTACCGAATATCCGATTTGACACATAATTTTGTTGCAAGTCTTTTGAGTTTTTCATTCCTCTCGTATATAATTTCTGCCCTTAACGACTTATCTTTAAAAGTCAATAAATTTTTGATTTTTTTTTTGAGTAGTCCATAAAAAGGCTGCGCATTGAATTGGTTACAGCGAGGAACTTATTTTGAGCAAATTTTTTGGTGTAAAATATTTTTGTGTCACCAACTATTTTGTAAAAAAAAAAAAAAAAAACATTTTGAGTATGAGTGAGAAAATTGAGTGATTTTTGGTGCAGGTTTATTGTTGCAAATAAGGTGGCCTAACAATTATTTTTCAGAAGAACGCACAGCAGTATGGACAATGACTGATTTTTGATGTCTTTAACACTAAATACTAATAAATAATAACATTTTTTCCTTCCTTAATGCAACAACGAAATTTGATGATTTTTGCAGTATTTTTGGTGGTGGTGGACTGATATTTTGCATTTTGACAGCATAATGCAAATGTATCAATAATCATAAATTATTACAACTAATTACGCGATAGTGAAATAAAGCAACAACATACGTTTTCAGTAGAAAAATGCATTTAAATTTAGATATTTTTTTAACTCTAATTACTAATCTTCAGCCATATTGAATGACTTAACTGATAAATATTAACATTAACAAAATTATTGCTTAGTAATTTTTGTCGTATGTTTTTAACAATACCAATATTATCTGTAATATTTAAGTCTATTGATGTTTAGTGTGTTGGGCAACACTCGCATATGATTTGTATCACATATATATTATCTGAATTTATGTTCATGTTATGAATAAATTGAACGCTCAATGATAAATGTAAAAGATCACGCACAAATTAACCAAATTACGTGTTTGTTGGCTTTTATAATTACAATATTACAACATTAAATTTAAATGATTGCACCCAATTGTTCGCGTATATTGATTGATTGCTCCGTTTTTCGTTTTGGTTTTCTTTTTAAATAAATAATTTGCGAAATTGGACACGAAATTATTGGCACATTGCATTTAAATGGAAATCACGTATGCACCAAAAAAAAAATATATATGAACATAATATATTGTTAAAAATATTTTTAAATACACGTTCTCTTTTTGGAAACAACTTTTTTGTTTTTGAATCATTTTTTTTAAATCTGCACATCATTTTCTCACATTTTTGATTTTGACGTTTAAATATATATAAAACAAACGCACAATTTTTGGTAAACATTTAGAATTTTTGACACCGTTTTTTATTGCATGGACGTTTGTTTTTTTAGTTTTTCGTTTTTGATTCTCCTAAACATAAATATTATATAAACGTTTTTGTTTGATTTTTGTATGCCTACGTATTTACTCCATTCCTCGAGACCTCACTCAATTCGAAAATCGAACAATATAAGAACACAAAATTTAAACCCAACGACCCGTAAATATTTATGACAAAAATTTGAAACGGCGCCTGTTTTACATCTTCTTGAGAATTTGGGATGCATTGTTTTAAGGAATAAATATTAGAAAATTGTTTAATGTGAATTCGGCACAATTTTTGTTGTGTAATATTTTATTTACATCCGATTAATATTTGAGTTTTGACTTCTTGACTAACAATCTAATTCCAAACAATAACATTTTCAGGAAATTTCAAGTTTACTTTATATTATTTACATCAATGTTAAATAATTGCGAATTGGTCGGATTACATTACGACAAATATTTACTTTAAAGATGTTAGTGTTGAATAACATTTACTTAATTCGTTTGCTCACAATGATTGTATTTAATTAACGTTAACTTTCTAGAGAGAAAAAAACATTGCAAATGATTCCTTAAGGCAATACGAACCGAATTGGAAACATTCGGCCAAATAGAGCAAAAAAGGGAAATAAATTAGCCTATAAACATTCCTTTTTGTCCCCATTTGACAAATTTGTATGCACATATTTTGCACCACCTCAATTACACATTTTATCTAAAATATTGTATATTCACAAAATTATATGCACCAGCACTTTAATTGTACTATTCAACGTTCTTCACTTTTAGTTAAATTTTTATTATAATCGGTAATGATGATACAACGTTCTGCAAATGCACATTAGTCGCAATTGATGTTGCACAAAGTTTTAGAGTCACAAGGCACAGCTTGGATATTCAAAAGTATAAAGACACACGCAAAGCACTATGATGAGATCTTTTTCAAATGCAATTCTTTTTTTTCTGCATTATTTTTCGATTTGTTATGTAAAATTTGTTTTCTCGTTTGGTTTGTTGTGTTTTTGTTTTTACGTTAAAACGCATCGTTTTGTTAAGGGATTAAGAGAAATCACAAAGAATTTTTGCACAAATTTGATATACCATAGACTAACCTATAGAGTCCAGAGCGATTTTTTTTTGAAATATAAATAAATCACAGCACTTGCACTTTCCAATATGTAAAAATGCACCAAGCAATAATGTATTAAGTATTATTAAATTGTATACCGCGTATTATTTCCTGTATGAATGTGTAAATGGATTGTAATTCAGTTTGATGAAAAAAAAGTCATCGTTAACAAAAAAGCATAACGCTGTTGAAGCATATTATTTATTAGAAAGAATCGTACAGTGCACATAATGATGATACAAGCTGGAAATGGGCTTTTATGTTGTGTATGTGAATAGAGGCTCGCCCTCTGTGCGCTAAGAAATGATGACGGATGATATGCTGCAAATGTTCAACAAATGAACACGACTGAATGTGGTGTGTGACGTGTGTGGATGCACATGGAAAGCCGGCGAATGATTGACTTAATATACGTCTGGAATGGATGCGGGCGGTGAGCGTATGAAAAGACACAAATGAATAATATAAGAAAATTGTGTGATTGTGAAAAGAAATGCGAGAAATGTTGGTGGATGGGCTGTGCTAGTGGGTAGGGTCGGTAAATTTTCTTGCTTATGCTGAATACATTTGTTTATGGCTGTACATAACACTGGCGAATGTGACTGAGTTGGAAAAAGTGAGGAAGCATTGTTGGTGGTCTAGTGGAAAGGGTTGGCTGGTTGGGTGAATGCAGGTATAGACTGTAGAGCAACTGAAGTGGTTGGGTGATCCAGGAGGTTGTTTTCAAATGAGAAGCATAACTCACTTGCATAGAATAATTATATGAATGCATGACTGTAGAGTGGCGTGTGACTTGTTTCGCGGAGGGTGGGATAGCGCATTTACAGGATGTAATTTTTGACGTTATGCTATGTTATGTAAAGCAACAGCGGGATGCAAATGTTCTTATTAAAACTGAATTAGAATGGAATAGGTGTGTGCTTTATGTTTTCCTTTTTTTTTCTGCCATTCAGTCCAAGAACAGGGGTTTCTTGTGTGTGTTTGCCTTCTGTGTACATGAATTCTTTGATATGGTTAGTGAAAGTTTTTAAATGAGTTACGGTAGGTTCTTATTACGTAAACTGCTCGTAGAAATTCGGATGAATTTGATTTATCAATGCAATTTGTACGCGGCATAGAAATGTTGCAATTATTTACTTTTACTCTTCTCCGTTAATTTTCTTTACATTTGGATTTTTATTCTATGTTTATTTGTTTTTTTTTTTGTTTCAATCTTTTTTGTATTTTACCACTTTTAAGTTTAGACAAAATCTTGGTCGATAAAGTCAGGATCGTCGACTGTTGCGCTATTGTGATAAAGACTCGTGTGTTACATTACCGAAGTGCGTATTTGTGAATGGATTCAGAATCCTCGGCCGCAATAGCGGTTTAATAATATGTATACTTGCATAAAATGTGTGCAAATTAACATTTGAATACCAATTAACTTGAATTTCTGAACATAGCATTCATTTAAATATTGCAATAACTCTTTTTAGTTCATGGATGGTTTCGTTTTAATTTTACTACAGAGATTTACTACGGTCATAAAACATCATAGAAATACATAAACTCCACCAAACCCACACGCCTCCTTAAACTGGTAGTTCATGTATATTTTTTGAATCTAAATGAAATCAATAAATATCTATATAAAATAGCTCATAATCGACATTGTTCCCGTATTTACAATTGTTCAACACATTTGTTTGATATTGAATTGACAAACAGTCCTCACAACCCAAATTAACCCATTGTTCTGTTGTTTTTAGCCAGAATAGATTATCCCGTCGTCTCATATTTACATATTATGAACTGTATAGTTTATAAGATTTTTATTAAGTTTGTTGAATTTTTATATTTTATTTACCAAAAAATAAAAAACGCCAATCCCATCTACAGTGAGTAGAACACAAACAGTCTGGCTTCAATATCCATAATTTTACGTTTAACTACATACAAAACTACATCTTTGGTTCAGCTGCATGCCACAACAAATTTATGTAAACGGTTTTATGAGTACACACAAACACTCCACTTTTCTTCGTCTTTACAAACATTTACCAAAAACAAAAATTGTTTCAGGGTTGTTTCTTTAATCTCTAAAGTGCCATTTACTGATAACTGAGTTTTTTTATTTTAAAACGTAAGAGTTTTTTTGTGTTTGTCTAAGCGTTTGTCAATGTATATATGTGCAACTTTTTAAATGCAACTTCATGGATTCAGGGACTATTCCGGATATTTAACATGTTATTACAAAAATATCATTAAATAATTTATAGAATAATGTTTTTGAATATGATCAAGAATAGACCTAATTCCACTGATCCAAATCGGTTATGAGTTTCAGAAAATAAGAGTTTGTTATGCTTTTCTCTTTTTAACCTAAAATACTGATTTGAGCCTTATATTTACATGTGCGAGTGGGTCTTCGTTAAAAAGGACAATGTTTTAAAACCATGAAATGTCAATAATTTTTTTGGATTTTAGACCATAAAAATTTTTAAAATTGTTTTCTAATACTTGAACTTTTTAAGCCAATCAAATAATAATTTAGCTACATATCTTTAGTCTTATAAAAATTGAACACTGTTAATATTTCCAATTAAGTATACATTTTTATATAAACATATTATATTAAAACAACCAACATATATTTTCTCTTCTATCTCTCTATATTAACGAATGAAACACTGGGTGTTGTGTGTTGCATCATACAAAAAATAATTTCACCAAAAAAATCTTCTTGCAAAAATCGTCGTCCATCATTTCATCAAACTGTCTGTCTGAATATTTCATTCTGAATATAAAAACATCCAAACACGCGCCCACGAAAAATATTTTCGCTCACCCACTTCCAACTTGTATCGACTCCGCCACCAAATCGATCTGCCAACTTAACGACCAACCATCGACAACCTTCTTTCTTCATTATTCCATTAATTAATCGTGGGCTCTGCTGGATTGAACAGTCGCAAAGAGTGAGTACCATGATCCGTGTGAAGAATCAATTGAAACATATAGAGGCGTGATTTTCTTCTTTTTGAAAATTTTGTGTTTTTTTTTTCATTGCTGTTTTTGTGTTGAATCATTTTAGTCCGAACAATTCCACAATTATTTAAACATAATAGTGAATTTTTTACAAAGAAATACAATTCGCAATAACAATATCAATTGGTTGTTATTGTTTTTTGTATTATTGCAAGCAAACATTTACAAAAATCATTCTTTTAAAAACTGAAGCCTCGACTTAATTGCTATTAATTTTTTTTAAATCGTACAAAGGTAATTCAATTATTTTTTTTCATAAAACAAATTGATTTTTTAAATATTTAATTCTTTGACCATGTCAGAATCACAATAACTCATTTAATATGTTTGCGTATTAAGTTCCTTTATTTTGATATTTCTCGTGGAATTGTTCTCACAAAATTCATCAATATTAATTCCCGATCATTATCACAACAACAACAACAACAAAAGTTTTTTTTAACCCTCCCACCCTTTTTGTGGATTTAAAAAGTAGTCCTCACGTGTGTAATTCATCTAATTTTTAGTGCTATACGATCCCAGTGGGAGTGTGAAAATGGCAACGAAATGCCGCACTCTCGTCCAATAAATAATCAAATCTAGAATTTGTTTGTTTATCTCCCGGAGCTTTTTCAATAAACGTGTTATTATCCATCTCCCTGAAGAACACTCATATCCAATCCGAACGTCCCAATGCCCGCCCATTCCCCACCTCGATATTCATAAGCTATTTTTTTGTTTTCCATGTACAACAAACAAATGTTTTTACTTTGTAGTTACGAGGAAAAAGCTTTGAAACAGTTTTATTGTGTGGAATTTCGTTTATAACGTTTAACATAATTTCATAGATTGACTATGGAACAGCCTGCACATTTTAATGATGTCATTATTTAAATACTAATAACGAACAATAATAATTTCTTTTCCTGACATTAACCATTTCGACGGACTTTTTATATGCAAAAAAGATAATTTATTTTATCTCTTATGATATTAACCAATAAATTTTAAGATTTCCTCCTCTTTTTGCGCTACCCGACCTTAGCAAATACGAAATTATATACATATGAATTTAATGATCTGCAATGTCACGGTTTTTATGCCAGCTATATACACATTATATACCGTTAATACTCAATAAATAAAATGTTTATTGTTAGAATTTGTCTTACTTTCTGGATGCCGCAGGTAACACGTGACGGGGCTTAATGCGTGAGCCCCCAGAAAGATATCTAGATTCTTAAAATACTAAGATATGTTTTTTATTTTGGTTTCTTTTTTTCTACTGTTATTTTTTTGTTTTATAAATCAACTTTTTGTTACTCTCCGCGTTTTGGTATTCAAATGCGAATGCATGCAGTAGCGGCCGCGCATTTCGGTCGCTATTTGCTTCACGAAATCTCTCGGCATTAAGCAAGCAAACACATTAAAAGTTTTGTATATTCAATCAAAAACGCTTCGAAAGCTTTGAGGTTTGATATTGACATAATGGCAATATTAGGGCACATAAGGTTGTTTATTTGTCTCTCAACAGTAAATGTTCGATTTTACTATAAGTTATACATAATTTGTTCAGCAGTTCGTGTGCATTAATTGAAATAGATGCTTTGATTGACTGCAACGTTTCGAAATGTTACCAAAACAATAAAAATATATAACTGCCATGTATTCACTCAGCCGGAGACCGCGGTTTTCTCACAAACTGTATGCTTGTATACCGTTGTAAACGCGACTAAATTGCAGTTAATCAAACCATCAATAATTCAACGATGCACTCGTTCAACTGTCTGATATGCTTCTGCATACCATTTAATATGAAAATCTTTCCAATGCAATTTACTAATTGACAATATCGATTTGTCTCTTCTTCTTTTTATCCCCTACACCTCCAACGATTTTTTTTGTTGCCGTTTGTCCTTGTTTTTGTGTTCATTTGATTGCCTTCGAATATGCTGTACACACGTGAACGTGGCGTTCGGTAATTTATTGCGCCTTTCAACTTGACTTGCTGCTGCACACATCACATGATTAATTAGTGCCCGGCGATCCACAAGAAGTGCAGGTGTCTCCCATCAACTCGACGACAATACATGTGGCGTGGAAACCGCCTCAGGAGAAGGATCGCAATGGCATAATACGCGGCTATCACATCCATGTGCAGGAAATGAATGAGGTAAGGGTAAACTTTATGTTTATTTAATCACCATATGAGCTCTCAGCAAAATTGAAAAATGTTTTATTTTTATCTTACTGAGTAACATTCGTTTTAAGTTAGCATCATCAGAGCAAATTTGCTATTTGTTCGGTTGATTGCATTCCTGATATAAAAGGCTTCTATTTAATTTAATTTAATTAGAGCTTTTTGATGCATTATAATAACAACGATTTATCAAATAAATTCTTGTTTTTTTTTTTGTTAAATAAAAAATCCTAATGCATAAACACCTTTACCATTTTTTAGACAAAAGGATTAAATGAGCCAATGAAATTTGATGTCGTCGACGGTCTCGAGTACAATGTAAGCGGCCTCCAACCTGACACCCGCTACTCTGTACAAGTGGCAGCGTTGACGCGAAAAGGTGATGGCGATCGGAGTATGCCAGTGACTGTAAAAACTCCAGGCGGAGTCCCAATTCGTCCAACAATGAACCTTAAAATCCTTGAACGTGATCCAATTGTAATGATTGAACTGGAATGGGAGCGTCCTGCTCAAACGTACGGTGAACTGAGAGGGTATCGATTGCGTTGGGGCATCAAGGATCATCCACTCAGTGAAGAAACCCTAATGGGAGCGCATTCGACAGTCAAAAAAATCAAGGATCTCGAACGTGGAGTTGAATATGAATTCCGTGTAGCCGGCATGAACCACATTGGCATTGGTCAGGAAGCTCTTAAGTACATGCAAACACCTGAAGGCCTGCCTACGGGTCCGCCATCAAATATCACAGTCCGTTTTCAGACACCTGACGTCGCATGCATCACATGGGATCCGCCAAAGCGAGAACATCGCAACGGTCAGATTACCAAATACGATGTGCAGTTCCATAAGAAAATTGACCATGGTTTGGGAACCGAACGCAACACAACTGTACGCAAGGAGGTGTATATTAATCTGGAGGAGAGTACTGAGTACGTGTTTCGTATTCGGGCGTACACAAAGCAAGGTGCTGGTCCATTCAGTGAGAAGATTATCGTTGAAACTGAACGCGATATGGGGCGTGCGCCAATGGCCGTCCAAGCGGTTGCCACTTCAGAGCAAACAGTTGAAGTTTGGTGGGAACCTGTACCTGCTCGTGGCAAATTAATTGGCTATCAAATTTTTTATACAATGACGGCCGTTGCTGACTTGGATGAGTGGCAGACGAAAATGGTGGGTCTCACTGAGTCTGCTGATCTAGTTAATCTGGAAAAATACGCACAATATGCCATTGCGATTGCGGCACGCTTCAAATCTGGTTTAGGGCGTCTCAGTGAAAAGGTTACCGTCAAAGTAAAACCAGAAGATGTTCCACTAAATTTGAGAGCACACGACGTTAGCACTCACTCGATGACACTTAGCTTTTCGCCTCCCATTCGCCTTAATCCAATTAGCTATAAGATTGCGTATGATGCCATCAAAGAATTTGTTGACTCACAAGGAATCACACAGACACAGATTATTTATAAAAAGGAGATTATTCTTAAACAGCACATAAAATCTCACACGATCAACGAGTTGTCACCATTTACCACGTACAATGTTAACGTGAGCGCCATTCCCGGCGATTATTCGTATCGACCACCCACCAAAATTACTGTCACGACCCAAATGGCAGCTCCCCAACCAATGGTGAAGCCTGATTTTTATGGCGTTGTCAATGGTGAGGAGATTCAAGTGATATTGCCACAAGCTTCCGAGGAGTATGGCCCCATCTCACACTATTACTTAATTGTTGTGCCGGAAGACCGTTCCAATCTTCACAAGCAGCCCGACCAATTCTTGACAGAGGAAATGTTGCCAGGACGCAACAAACCAGACCGCCTAAATTCTCCGTATATTGCCGCGAAATTTCCACAGCGAAATATTCCCTACACATTCCATTTGGGTTCCGGTGAAATGTATCACAATTTCACTAATCGGAAGCTGGAACGAACTAAACGTTATCGAATCTTTGTACGTGCCGTTGTTGACACGCCGCAAAAGCATTTGTATACGTCGAGTCCTTTCTCTGAGTTTTTGTCGTTGGACATGAGAGAAGCACCACCCGGCGATTTGCCACATCGTCCCAATCCGAATGTTCCCATCGACCCAGAAGTGCAAGTTAATCGAAACAAAGATGAACCGGGAATGCTGTGGGTCATAGGTCCCATCATTGCAGCTTTGATGTTGTCCACGTGCTTTATAATTGTTTATTTTGTAAAGCGTCGTCGACAACCTTGCAAGACACCGGACCAATCGGCAGTAACCAGACCGCTGATGGCGGCTGATTTAGGTGCTGGTCCAGCCCCAAATGATCCAGTTGACATGCGGCGTCTCAATTTTCAAACACCCGGCATGTTGAGTCATCCACCTATACCCATCTCAGAGTTCTCCAATCATATTGAACGCCTCAAGACCAGTGACAATCTAAAGTTCTCTCAAGAATACGAGAGCATCGAGCCAGGCCAGCAATTCACCTGGGATCATTCTAACATGGAGTTTAACAAGCCGAAAAATCGGTACGCCAACGTTACAGCGTACGACCACAGTCGTGTCATATTGATGGCAGTCGATAATCGTCCCGGCTCCGATTACATCAATGCCAATTACTGTGACGGCTATCGTAAGCACAACGCCTATGTGGCGACACAGGGCCCCTTGCAAGACACATGCGGGGATTTTTGGCGCATGTGTTGGGAACTACGCACCGCCACCATTGTCATGATGACTCGTCTCGAAGAACGAGCTCGCATAAAGTGTGACCAATATTGGCCAGCGCGTGGCACTGAGACTTACGACCAGATGACAGTCACCGTGACGGAGACGCAGGAGCTGGCTACTTATTGTATTCGTACGTTCCAGTTGTCACGCGTCGGTCAGAGTGAACGGCGTGAGATCAAGCAACTACAGTTCACTGCCTGGCCGGACCATGGAGTGCCCGATCATCCGGCACCATTCCTGCAGTTCTTGCGTCGCTGTCGTTCACTAACACCGCCCGAATCAGGCCCAGTTATAGTACACTGTTCGGCTGGTGTCGGCCGAACCGGCTGCTACATTGTGATTGACTCGATGCTGGAACGCATGAAGCACGAAAAGACTATCGACATCTATGGACATGTGACTTGCTTAAGAGCACAACGAAATTACATGGTACAGACTGAGGATCAGTACATATTTATTCATGACGCTATTATAGAGGCGATTATTTGCGGCATAACCGAGGTACCAGCGCGAAATCTACACAATCATATACAGAAACTTATGCAAACAGAACAAGGCGAGAATATCACTGGCATGGAGATGGAATTTAAGAAGTTGTCCAACGTAAAAGCAGACTCAACACGATTCGTCACCGCCAACTTGGTCTGTAATAAACACAAAAATCGATTGGTTCATATTCTGCCTTACGAGTCGAGTCGAGTGTGTCTGACGCCCATCCGCGGAATCGAGGGAAGTGACTACATTAACGCCAGCTTTATTGATGGGTAAATTTATGTGGCTATTGGCGATTCGTAGCAAGGAATGATTCTAAATTGTTTTGTTGATTTCGCAGTTATCGGTACAGAAACGCGTACATTGCTGCTCAGGGACCTTTGCAAGATACCGCCGAGGACTTCTGGAGAATGTTGTGGGAGCACAATTCCACCATTGTTGTGATGTTAACCAAGCTTAAAGAAATGGGTCGGGTAAGTTGAATCAACTGTTGTGTTTTACATGTTAATTAATCTTTTTCATAAATAGGAAAAGTGCTATCAATACTGGCCACATGAGCGCTCAGTTCGCTACCAATGCTACGTGGTAGATCCAATTGCTGAATACAACATGCCGCAGTACAAACTGCGTGAGTTCAAGGTGACGGACGCCCGCGACGGATCATCACGTACTGTGCGACAGTTCCAGTTTATCGACTGGCCGGAACAGGGAGTTCCGAAGTCCGGCGAAGGTTTCATAGATTTCATTGGACAGGTGCATAAGACGAAGGAGCAATTTGGCCAGGATGGTCCGATTACCGTCCATTGCAGTGCCGGCGTCGGTCGAACAGGCGTTTTCATAACACTTAGCATCGTTCTGGAGCGTATGCAATACGAAGGTGTTCTGGACGTATTCCAAACTGTGCGAATACTGCGTGCACAGCGACCTGCCATGGTCCAGACTGAGGTAATATACTTATTACTTGTATTATATTGAAGAATATTCGATTTCAAATTATCATCTTTTAGGATCAATATCAATTCTGCTACCGAGCCGCTCTGGAATACTTAGGATCTTTCGATCATTACGCGAACTGACGGATTTAGGAATAAGAATTATTTTAATTAGAAAATAATATTGAAACTTCGAAGTATTAACAAAATCACTCTGATTAAAGTTTAAACGATGAAAAGCAAAGACAATTAGGAAAATTTACAATCGATTAATAATTTGAAGGCGGACAATTCTTTACCTAAAAGGAAGCCACTTCAAATTGCCTCAAACAGCGCTGCCGATCATATACGATTTTAATTCTTACAGTTATGTCTTCAATTTGTTAGGTTTTTTGTTATGCTTTTGCTCCTTCATGAGAATTTTTTTTTTTTTTAACTTTGACATTATACCTTCAACATTTTATTTACCTACCTAAGGAAACTATTCATTCCATTTCACGAACCAATAAAGATTTGCGTTGATTTGAATGGAATTATCCCACTCACTAGAAATTTATTAAAATATGTATATACTGAGCGATTAAATAAACTAAAAAATTGTAACTTTAGCATTTAGACTAAAAGATATAAAAATTAGAGAAATTTTTTAAAATCAAGTTTTCTATGCAAATCTCTTGTAAACTTAAATTTAATTAACAAAGTAACAACGCAATTGCATTATTTGTGGGCTTTACTTTGAAAGTATTTCAAAATTTCATCCCAGCTATTATTTTCATTACTATCTGCATTTTATTAAAAATTATTTACCGCATTTAATTAAGGCACAATTTGAAGAAAGTATCCACAAATTTTTATTCCACTTTATGTTTTTTTTTTATTATCCAAAAAAAAATTAAATGTCAAAAAAATACTCATTCCAATTAAAACAATATTTGTCATTTTTACATTCTACAAAAATTATTTCAATTTGATCAATAATTTATATTTACGAACAGTTATATTACCTCCCCAATTGTCTTCTCAAAACCATACTAATTACATTTAAAAAAATTTCCGCCTCTGTGATTTACAAACTTAAGTTTAAAATCACATTCATTGCTTCACTACTTGACGTGTTGATTATTATATAATTTATGCGTCACAATTGATTCTCTAAATTATTAATCGAATAAGCTCTTGCCTACTGAAGACTAAGACTTATTAAATTTAAATACGAGACGTGTTATAAGGTTGATGAATCTGTGTAAATTACATTAAAAAGAACAAACGTTAAATTTAATTTTATAAATTACAAATTTCAAATAAGATTTTTGATGAAAATTACTAATATGTTATTATTGTTTTAGTTGAATTTGGATCTTAAATATTTTAAGACTATATTTGGTGTCATATTGTCTGATATTTCGGTAATAAGCAATTCACTAATTGATTTTTATTTTATATTTATTATATAAACACTATTTATTTTATACAATGAAAGTATCCAGATCGTCCATAAATTTGCATTTTACACAAAATTTAGTTTATTTTGCAATTTTTTTATTTATTAATATAATACTTAACTAATGTCTTGAAAACAATTGTATTTTTCGTCGCAAACTAAAAATTCGCGCTCGACTCGACATAGGAACGCAATTTTATTTGTAAATTAAATGTTGAGTGAACAAAACAGAAGCAAATAAACTCGTGTACAGAAAGAGTTCTAGAAATTATGTAAAGCTATTAAAGATGATAAAAAGCATGTGTGCACAGTTGTTTAAAGCGTATCGATATTGAGACGTTGTTGCCAGCGATGGACGTTATATTATGATTATTTTTGCGAAATGTTGAATGTAAAAAATATAAAGAATTAAGTATGTTCAATAATAGGTAATATTTAAGTAATAAAATTGAGAAAAACAATACGAGATAGCAATTAAGTGACAGTTGGTATCGAGGACTTTAATAATAACTGATATTTTTCTGGATGGGTTTTAATATTTTTAAAATGTATTTATAATTTAATTTTACATATAGTTTAAGTTTACGTGGCCATATTATGACTAATTTAAGTGACATGATTGCTAAGTTTAGTTTGTAAAACAAATAATTAAAACGACACATTTTAAAATTCGCTCAATTTCTGTTCAATTTGAGAATATTTTAAACTAACTAGTTTTGATCAATTATAATTTATAAATTTCTTCAAATTAACTTAAAGTCATGTACTAAATTCTTCTTCTGTTTCATTTCCTATATTGTATAATATTTCTAACAATCTCATATTTTGCATAAGCATTAAAATTACGATCGTCTTGCAAAATAAATGAGAATTAGAAAACATATAATATTAAGGGCACATAAAACAAACAGAAAATGATGATAAAAGTATTAAAAAAAAACATTTTGATATTGCATTTTAGTTGGTAACAAATTGTAAAATCATAATGTTGTTAAACTATAATTGATTTTTTTTTAAACGGTTTATATGTAAGCTCTAGTTCACTAAGACATTGTCATAGGATTATGATTAAAGCCGTGGAAATGCTTTAAATGCAACAAACATATTCATTACACGTAATTTTCGATCAATTAGCCGTTGAATATTAGGACAAACAAATCGCTTTTGCAAGACGAAACCATTCGGTTGTGATAATTTAATGCACACTTCATGTGAGTGCGAGTATTCATCAGAACGCCTTCAAGTTAATAAACGACATACATACCGCTGTAAATGTGTTTCCATTGTACTGCAACACGACACATATCTGCTA
Organism: Sylvicola fuscatus; assembly: GCA_026546915.1. NCBI lineage: Eukaryota > Metazoa > Arthropoda > Insecta > Diptera > Anisopodidae > Sylvicola > Sylvicola fuscatus. The sequence continues at coordinate 5,724 of JANSTS010006053.1, read as the reverse complement.
AATAGACGATAGTAAGAATACGATCTATCAATCGTGTCAATTAACTCTTCACTGTAAAGTGCTGACTTCTAACGGATTTTGATTGGCACTCAGTGCCCGAATTGACACGTCATTTACTTATTAATAATAATAAACAAACTTTACGTAGCACCAGTTGAGTGGAAAAGCAATTAATTAGTGTATTCATTATCTGCAAACATCGCCGCCGCCGTGTTGGTGGCCAAAGTTCTTCTTTATAATGAGGGTCGTCGCCCAATCATAATGTTGCAATTAATAAGTATGGTAGTTCTTACAAATAGTATGTTTAGTTGCATTTTACTAATATCAAATAATTGATTCAGTTTTTAAGTTGTAATTACTTTGTAATATTTTTTATATGGAACGCGAACGTACATCTGTAAGCAGTCTTGTAGAAATTGTATAATGTGTAGAAGAAAATGAGATTGTGGAAAAATATTTTAAGGAAGACGACGAAATAATTTATTCTATAAGTAAAAAATTGTCGGAAAAAAATTGTGAATGAAATAAATAGGTTATATATATATAATAATTTTTGTCTTTGTAATAATTACCAAAACCATGGAATGCTGTTTTAGGAAAGGTAAGTTCATATTGATTTAACAAAAAAAAATATTCATAAATTATATTTTAAAAACGAAATCGTTTATTGGCTTATACGACCAACTACGGTGGAGTAATATATAAAATGAAAATTGTTTTTGACTTCCTGTCCTCGGCAAACACCTTAATGTTGGCAAAACCTAAATTTAACAAATTTTAGAAATAATTGATTTTAATGTTTTTCGGCATGAGTATACATTTCAGCCACGTGCTGTATCATTTCTTACAGATCTATCTTAATTGTGACTTTAAATAATATATAAACATTCGAAATTGGAAATAAAATGTTTAAACAATTGGTTTCAGGTCTTGTTTTAAGGAAGAAAACATTTACTAAAAAAAATATTGATATTTTTTTAAAAACTTTTTGCTACCTTAAATCGTTGCTTGTTGACTTTAAATTGTGTTACTGTTGATACTCGATATTAAACAGTTAAATACCAGTTTGGGTTTATTTAAACGGCGACATACGTAACTTGGAGGCAAGCGTGGTTTTGTTACATAACAGCAATTATTAACAAACAAAATTAAATTTAGAAATATAAACAAATGATATCAAGATGGTTTTTGGTGGTTTTTTTCCAGGAAAAATGACAATTTAAAACATATGTTCAAACTTTACCTCATCTACCTTCCTTATCCTGTTGTGTATATATATATGCCATACATCTTCCCGGAAAATTAATATTAACTTAGAAGTTCATCATGAAACTGGTTATTGTTTTCTGCATTTCATTTCTGCTGCTGCAGGCTGCTCTTGCCTCACCAACTGGCAATGATTCAAATGGGGTAACCAGCGACGGTAGCGAATCTGGTGGATCTGACGAATCAACCTCCAACTCTGAAAGCAACGGATCTGGTGATTCGGGTGAAGGAACCACGGTCTCTGACGATGAGGGCACATGTACATGCGGTGACAACACGGAAGCTACAGAAGACGATTCAAGCAACT
>JANSTS010006052.1:14069-24669 GCA_026546915.1 Sylvicola fuscatus | reverse complement strand
TACCTAGAAGAATTCATCGTTCTTTTACTGTCTTTTTATTGATGACAAAAGTTAATTCAAACTTGAAGCTGACGGATTGGAGTGTTTTTGAGATGAAATATTTAAGACAAGAGCCATCAAGAAGGAGAAATACATTGCAAACATATAATTATTATTTAAATACAATTATCAAGATTATAACGAACGCGCGTTTTATGATTTCGCTAGAGTAATAAATGAACCCTGTAATGTTGCGCGAAAACAAATCCCAACAATGATATCTGTCATCGAGTTTGTACCATTTCTTCATTGTTAAAAAAGGTAAATCAGTGTGCTAAAACGGACGGGCCATTTTCATTGATTACATTTTCTTTTGTATACTTTTTGAGTTGGCAATTTTTCACCACCAAATAATAAAATGTCCAGCAAGTCGCTAAAAGCGGTTTTCCACTTGACCGACAGTTCTTTCGGTGTCTTGTGTGACTTAAATTCTTTTAGTGGAACAACTCTGGTTTGGTGTTAATTAAAAATTAAAATTTCTGAAATTTTAGGCTTTAAAAATTAGTTTACGAGTACATTGAGTTAATTATCTGAATATATGATCGACCAATTGAAGTTGGAAAATTTCTAGTACAAACTAAATGTATAACAAGTGTATATTTTGTCCTACAATTTCTCTAAAAACGTTTGCCGTGTCTTGAATATTATTCGTATAAAGATTAAAGTTTCTTTTGTTGTTAAAAATATTAATTTAGTTAAGTACGCACCTCGCACTACATTTGTCAAACAGTTTTAGCAAGAAATGTAATACTTGTTCATCGATCTAGATTCTAGAGATCATAATTTTAATATTTTAGCATAATTCTTTAACATCACGCACGTCTTACACACATCGTAGTTTTGAGTACAAAGATTGAGGTCTCCACGGGTCGACCACAGTCCACACAGCATTGAAACGATTTGAACAGTAATTGTTGAAGGAATCTCTGATGTCGACATGAATTCGAGGCTGACTGGGAAGTGGGCAGATTTGGTGTGTGCCTGGTGAGCGTTTAGACGTCTGTTGTGTGCTTATTGAATGTCTCACTGGCCGGCCTAAACGTTCTCCTCCTTGGCTCCGGATGACGATGAACCACCCCAGAATCGATCGAATCGGTCACGCGCCTTCTCCAGCACATCGGTGGCCAAGTTACGCGAACCAGCCGACGTGGATGGACTCATGTCGAATGAGGGATCGTCCAGGCATCGTAATGTGATTCCCGGCACTGGTTTGGCCTCGAACAGGGGCGAACACTGGTCCGGGTCGTCGTTATCCTGTTCCTCGTCGTCCTCCTCGTCGTCCCCTTCTGCTGTGTCGCCGCCGTTCTTCCAAGCTGTGGTGTTCGTTGGCGATGTTGGGGGTGTTTTGATTGGTTGGTTGGAAGGGGGGATGGATTTCCGTGTTTGTTGTCAGGTTCAAGTTCAATTTGGTTGTTAATGTTGTGTGTTATTTGTGTATATGTTTATGCATTTCGGTTCATGTAAGTAAGCAAATAAACTATGCTAACATGATGAAGCGTTTTGTGTGTAATATGAGATGTTTGTGTTAGTGTTTGTGTGTGTGTGTGTGTGTTGTGTGAATGCGTGTTTATTTATATAGGCAAAAGTCATGATGGTTCCGTTTTTCTCAAAATTTGTTCTTGTTCAATAGTTTTAAGGATGGCTTGGTTGATTGTGGATCGAGTTTTGACATTCCCCACGAGGAATATCGACTGAATCGTGTGTTTTATTTTAATTTAAATTTTCGAGTATAATTGTGATGAATCCTCTCCCCAATTGGCAAGGGAGTTGTGTTGGTATTGTTGTTGTTGATTTTTTTTTCTTTTTTTTTTAATATTTAATTGTGCTTGATTTACCTTCCATTTTTGCTTGTTCGGCTAACTCAGGCGGTGCCGAGAGTGGCGGTGGTGGTGGCTTATCGACAGGAGTGGATGCCTTAAATTCACTCTGTGGACGAATGCCAATTTCGCCTAGATAATGGAAGGGAAATCGTAGATTTGTACAAATGCAATTTATCGTTTACCCAACAAAAGCGCTTTTACATGCTATTTTGTCCGGATGATTGGTTATCCGTTTTTATGCGTATTTACGTGTTAGTATACAAAAGAAAAGAAAAGAAAGAAAAAACAATCGTGTTAGCGGGCATTTACTGGCATCAGTCTTAAGATTAGTTAAGCATAAATCTACATAAAATTACTTAATTACAGGTGATTGAATTATTAAAGGGATACAGTATTAGTTAAGCTTTAAGCTTTATAGAAAAGAAAATGCGTTCCATCTTGGCTGGTTTCAGTTGAAATGCACTTAAACTACTTCGCCATTCTATATACGAGTATGAACACATTTGAAAGCATAAATGGTTATGAAAACTAAATATAAGATGTATGGTAATTAAAAAATGCAAAATAATAACCTTTTTCATTTCTTGAAAAATCGTACCAAATCAATTATTTCAGGAAACCTCAATTATTAATTATTTTTAAAAAAGTTTCAATTTTAATGTGAAAATAATTCGAACTGATTAAAGTATATTTAAATTAATTTTTTTTGCGAGCTAATGGAAACTAAGCATTAATAGACGGATGATGATTAATTTTACATAAAAAAAGCATCCAATTCATATAAAAAAGTGCAACACTACTTCAAGCAATTTTTTCGCATTGAAATATATATAGTAATACCGAAGCAGTTTCTATAATTATTATTCGATCAACCATTTGGTTCGTCCTGTTGCATAAATTCAATGCAAAGTGGAGCGAAATGTTGTAAATATCCTTAGTGATTTATGTTTGGAACTGACCAACGTATCGTACAATTGATGTGGTGAGTTTTCCTGCATGATTTTATTCGAATGGAAAGCTCGATGTGAATTTCATAAAACGTTGATGTGGTGAAAATGAAGGTGGATTGGACATTATGATTTACAAAATCTGATTTATGCTGCAGAAAAGTATCAATTTAGCTGCGAAAATTTGGACACTTATGATTTATGACATGAACATGAAGGTTTTTTTTTCTCGAAAATTCGCGAAGGTCACCTCGTTACAACATTACATCAATACACCTAATGTACAACATTCATACTGATGCCTACACATAGATATGATAGATAGACGGCGAGATAGATGGTTGAGTGGAAGGACACTCGATTTGGTGGATACGATACAAACATTATGTGCTAGACACCTAAATCGGCGCGATACATGTGTGAACTGAAATGCATTATTGAATGACACTTACCCTCTCGGACATTTTGCGTTACCGTAAAGGTTTTGCCGGTGTCGAGCGGCACAGTCCAATTGACTGGATCCGGTGATCGCATCAAGATCTGTTCGGGCGATTTGACGCGCGTCGGCTCGGGTGGCGACTTCACAATGTGCTCTGTGATCAAGTCCTGGGCGATCACCGATGCGGTGGCCGTCTGCGGCAACGGGCTGGCGCTCGATAGGGATGCGCCTCCGCCGCCGATGATGCCCTCTTTCTCGGTCGCTACCGAATCACCACCCTCGTCATCTGTGACATAAATTTCTGCACTTTGAATGATAAATGGCAAAGATGCGTCGGACGACTTTTCTTGCTTCAAAAGTATCTCGTCCCAATTATTCTTGTGATTTATAGTCAGTTTGACAGGATTTGTTAGTATTTTTTGTTGCATGGTTTTTTTTTTGTGATTTCGTGGTTACTGGATGTAATGAACACTTGCATATAATATATGTAAATATATTTCTAAAAAAACAATGTAACGAAACGAATAAGTCAATTAAATGTAATAATAAGTAACGCAAAAGTCAACTATCAAAGTTTAAGTATATAGCGTTTGTGAGGAGCAGATTAGTAGCGTGAGTTAGTCATTTGTACAATGTTTAGTAGCTTAGTAATGCAATTTTTAGTGGCAAGTGCGCAAAAGGTTTAATCTGATAAATTAAGTGCCTTCCTGTTAGTACTAAACCAAATTAAATTTCGTTCTGTATCGGCTATTACCTATTTCAGTGTAATTTTCACACAAATGTAAAATAAAAATTAATTGTAATTAACTCTGAAAGCTCATAAAAGATTCTTTTAAAAAACTCAGGCCGAATTCACATTTTAATCGCTATTTCTGTCCGATTTAAAGCGAAAAAGCGGTTATCAGACTCCATAAAAAGCATGTAGGCCGTTCGTGAAGCACGTGCGAGTGGGGGGACTAGCGTTCTGGTTCTTGTCTTTGCTAAGGTAGTGAGTTTTTTATTCGGAATCAACAAGTTTACGACACAATATTTATTGCTTGGATTAACTGGATTTATTTCAATCCCATAATGGGACGCACAAACTTTAAATTTATGGAAATATACAAAAAAGACGATCATTCCGACGTTTCCGACTCAACAAGTTTTTCGTTTTGAATTTAAAAAATTGGTGGTAAAATTTACTTACAAAAAATTCGAATTGAAGTCTTTATCAATTAATTCCATCACCTTTCAATGTTTTTTTTTTTGTTTTATAAGTATAGTTTCCATACAATATGGAGGATATTTTAATGAATGATATCAAGAAAATAAAATAAAGAAATACTACAAAATCTACTAAAGTCTACGCACACAAAACATGCAACAAACAGCTTTTTCAAAAGGGTGGTAAGTTAGTAACAAACTAAATAGTGAAATCCTTTGATGAGTATGGACTAAGCACCTGAAGGTTAATTGTTGAACAAACCACCCTTCTTCGTTAGCCAAGACGCCGAAATGCAACAAACATTATTGAGCACAAAGGCGAAACCTTTGTTCAAATATCAAACGCAAACGAAAAGGCGTTTAAAGAAAAAAAACAAACAGCGAAAACACAAAACGACAAAATTTACACATTGACCATTAAATACACAATTAATTAATTACACATAATTCGCTGTATTACACGTACGACTAAATCAACCAGTCGACTGAACGAACAGGTACAAATTGGCAACAAAAACATAGGTAATACAGAAAAATTAATAGTTCTTGCAGAAGAAGATTATGTGAAGGTCGTCGTTCGACTTCGCTACTTACTTTCCATGAACTTTTTCTGTTCCTGATCATTACTTATATAGGTCGACGCTAGCATTGGATCATAGGTTGATTTGGGTGTCGCTTTACTGGCAGTAGTAGAAGAAGAAGTAGAAGAAGAGGAAGCAGTGGCAGCGGTGGCCGTAGCCCCAACTGCGGCAATGTTTGGGCATGCGCGTGATGATGATGGTGGTGGCGGTGGTGGTGGTAGTGATGTGGGTTCAGTGAGTGTGCCGGCCGCGCCAGCAGCAGCAGCAACAGTGGCGGCGGTAGTGGCAGCTGTGGCGGCTGTGGCGGCGCCTTTGGCCGCCGTTCTGACGGCCGGCTTGGGCTTGCCTTTGCCGCCAGCGGCTGCTGTTGATGACGATGGTGGCGAAAAAACGTTCGATTTTTTACTTTCATGGATTGTGGTGATCGGATGATGGTTGCCGGGCGCTGAGTGGGCACGATTTGTGGCCGCCGTACCGCCACTACCACCGTTGCCTCCACTACTGAGGGCCGTGCGATGGGATACGGTGGTGGATAGGGAGGCTATTTTCAGAGGTGATATAGTTCCAAGAGGGTATCGGGATTTGCGTTGGATTTTATGTGATTTGGTTCGGTTTGATTGTGCACAAAGAGAGAGAGAGAGGAGGAGTTGAGTGTGAAGATGAGTGATTAAGAAGAAAATAGATTGAGAGTAGTGGAAAAAGAGAGAGAGAAAGAAACGATAAATTTAAAAAATGAATTTCTAAATTTGGTAATTTCATTAAAATTAAGTTGGCGTTGTTCAATTGCAAATGTAACATATATTAACTATAAATGTAATTTATTTTTTAAACGATTCTTGTAAGTTAACTAAGGTAATAATTTAACTTCGTCCAAATTACACTACAAATAAACGACTAAATTAACGGTAAACTAAAGTAAATGTACAAAAAACGTTGGGGGATGATGATTGGAAACGTATACAATTAAAACTACGCTAAAATGGGAAGCTTAATGACTGAGTCCTCTAACCGAACTGTAGTGATTCACCAAATTGTGGGATTAGTTAAGGAACAATTGAACGAGAAACGACGCTCATTCTTTCTTTGCATCTGATTTACTTCTTCACTTCTTCTTGCACGTTGATGGCGTGTAAATTCCATAATTTTTAGTATTTTAGTTTTTAAGTTTAGCTACGAAACACTTAACATTTTCTAAAGGCTCCATCCACAAACCAAAGTGTTTTCATGGTCATATTTTAACACTCTTGAGAATTAATCGCAAGGTCAATGGTCTATGTGAATTTTATTAAATGAATTTTGAACTGAAGCAGTGAAAATTTAATTCAACGAGCGTGTTAACATGAATGCATAACATATTCAAGCTCATGTCCCCACACGCTGTTTGATGCATGGACCAATTACAATTCCAGGCTCTTAGGTAAAACTTGTAGCCAGACATATTTCATATGTATTATTCAAAAATGGTAAGACCCACGTCAAAAAATCACATTAAAAACAATTTTTTTTTAAATTCGCAAAAAAAATCCTTGACATGAAGACATAATGTCACCAAGTTGCCTTTACTAAAAAAATCTGATTTTGTTTCCTTATATTTTGTAAATACATTTACCATAGGTATGGACATTGTAATATATTGTCAGCAAATCATGTTTATTAAAATACATATTTGGCAAAAAAACGATTAATTAGAAGTGATTCACCAACATTGATGTTTGAATTGAATTTTTTTTTTGAAGAACAAAAGAGAAATACAAGTAGGTTACATCAATCAATGTCCAAACCAGATATTTATTACCAGACAATAATATAAAGACAAGACATGACAACAAATCCAATTTTCGTATAAAAATGAAATACTGACAGATTATTGCCAAGATTGTGGAAGACGCTGAGACAATTGAAAAATGATAAGTTGTTGAAATTTAGGATTTAAAGATTAGAAAGAGGAACTGTTCTCTTCATAAAAAATCAAACATTATCTTCTTGGGAGTTGAACGTAAAATAAACCTTAAATGTTTAACATTATTTGACATCAACTCGATGTCTCACTTTTAAGCCATTTGATCCTTCACCAAAAATAGTTTCTTTTGTAAAGACTGTAAAGTGTTTTCTCAAACCTTTTTGGCGCTTATTGCAAACTCTCGAATGGGCATCAATTGAATGAATCAACTCATGCATTTTAAGGTTTAACTTACTTTACTTAATACTTAACATTACAGACAAATGGAATATATTTTTCAAACGAAACTAATTCACTTTAGTCCGCACGTGTCTGAAAGTAAATTGCTCATTTGGCAAAAGTACGGGGTGTAACACATCCAAATTATGCTTAAAGACCATGCTCAACTTCCTGTTTTGCCAAATTAAAGTTATTGAATTCGATTTAGTCCGATAACCGCAACAAATCTTAGAATCGTATAAGGGATTTCTAATAATTGGTATTTAACAAAGTCATGCTTTTTGTGAACTTTCATCAATCAAACAAACTGTCCAAAAACAGTGAGAGTAATAAGAAACATTTGAATTCGTTAAAATCAAAAACAATAAAATAAATGTAATTTGTAAATACATAAGGAATAAGAAACGAACGCCAGCAGATGGCACAGAAGCTGCCCTCTGCTTTAATTAAACGTCTTTGAGTGGGCAGAGTAAAAAATGGACTTACTTGGCCGTGGCCGGCGCTCGCCAGTGGTCGGTGTCGACGCTGGTGTCTTCTTGTGCGGCGGCTTGGCGGAAGTTGGCGTAGGCGCGCTTGGCACTGTGCTGCCCGATCGCATCTTTTTAGGTGAGCCAGTCTCGTTGGCGGCTGGACCAACGGATTGGGAGCGAGCTAATGACAACACATTCACTTGATTAACCAACGCCGATTTGTAATAAGAATTTCAACTAACCACCTTTCTGCTTAAGCATTTTCTTTGGGCTACTCTTTTGTGGACTGCCCTTCTGTGGACTGCCATGTCGAGATGTGGCGCTCTTCTTAGGGCTGCCATGTCTTGAAGCGTAGCTGTCATCCTCCTTCGATTTGGGAATAGCCGGCATCAGCTTCTCTCGGGTCGGTGATGGAAGCAGAGCACCTTCTTCCACATCTACATCGACAGAATTAAAATTGCATGTCGACGACGTCTGGTGCAGATATTTACCTGGTCCAGTGGTTCGCTCCAAATGATGACGCACGCTATCCACCGGCTGTGCATGACCAGGCAATCGGCGACCGTATGGCTTAGTAGGAGAGCTCTTCTTGTTATTCTCCTTCTCCTTCTCCTCCTTGGTAATTGGTCTGCTGGGCGAGGCCGCTTCCAATGAAAGTGCCGACAATGAGCTACGTCGTGACACTTGATCCCACAGCGCTTTTTGTTTAGTATAGAGGTCTGGGTCGATTTCAGTTCCCCAGCCACGGCACTTTGTAATCAAAAGATGGTCAGAAAATGATGTTGCTAAGAATCAGAACTGACCTACCTTATATTCTCCGGCTTTCTTCCTCAATGCAATCACCTCCTTGTACCAGGAGTCACCGTGTGGTCCATAGCCGTTCATGGCAGCATGCTTGTTGTCGAGCTTCGCTGTCACACCAGTGGACTTCTTCGACTTGTCTTCGCTGAAACCAAAGTCTTCTCTGTCGCTGGTGCGTTGGTTGTGGATGACACTTTTTCTAAATGAGGAATGCCTGGCATTAGGGAAATGGAAACGTGGTGTAGTTCAGTATGGCAATTGGATGTGTACAGCGGGTTTTGTGGTGTATTTGGTAAATATGTAAGATTGGCACTCACTGGTCCGTATTGGCACGGTCGTCCACGTCATTACAGTTATTGAAAAGTGGCTCTAACTCGTGCGATGCCGCTGAAACATTAGTTAAATATTTTGTTTTGCATATTGTTCGATGTTGCACTAAACTTGGTGCATAATTTAATTGATTTTTTCTTATGAAAAAAAAACTCTCTTAAAACGTAAATTATCGTAAAGGAATTGAAGCCAATTAAATTTATAGCAAATCATAGTTGAGCAACTAAATTCAAGTGCGTTATTAAGCCTCAGTGCGTCGTACAGTGATTCAACGATTTAAGATGCATTCAAACAGGACATGAAACATGTCCGCGGGAGGTAATTCTAAAGCGCCAAAGATGCCAACGGATAGCTTAGCATGTTTATACAAATGAAGCTCCTTAAAATGCATGCGTGTCTCTTGCAGAAGTGCAGCAATCAGTGACTCATTTTGCTCATATAAAAGAATACTAAAGTGTTGTAAATTAGGTTTGTATTGATTTCTTGAGATTTCCGAGTATTGCTCGTTAGTCGACGACTTTACTCCACTTTTTCTGAAGGAGTTTTTTACAAGAGATGATTATATATGAATAGAAAATTTTATTACTTTAAGCGATTAAACAAATGCAAATTTAACGAACCTCGGCTCGGGTAAACTCTCATATTTCTTAAATGCAAATCGACAATTAAGAATGGAACAATAGATAACAAATTCAACAAAATCACTGTACGAAGCATTTTCCGAAAGAAATGCTAGTTTTTCATAACGGTCACCATGTTCATAAAACTGTTGTTTAAAGCAATTTAAAGGTGGATACTTGAAAACTGTTTAAATTACTGCATGGATTAGTATTAAGATTCGATAAATCTTGATACTGATCCATGAAAAATATATTCAATCCACCTTTTCAAAAGCGAATAATTGTTTTTTAAAAAGTAACTTCTAAAAAATTGTGTTTTTTGTTAGTTAATCAAAATGAAAATTGTTAAGTAATGTTTAAAAATATAACTTTTTATAAATTGTATAAATTCAACACAAATGCTACAAAGCTGAAAAAAGAGACTTACTCATCTACAATTTCTCTACCACATATTTTCATATTTCTTTTAAAATCATCTCAACATCTTTCTGCGAAGACATTTCGATTAAATTTTAGTTAATAAAATTCATGTATAATATATACTTCTTTTTTTTTTTTGTTGATGGAATAAAATATAAGTATAAACCGCAAAACAATTCATTGTACGAATGTAAAGAAAATTGACAAGCGCGACATATAAATTCAAAAGTCTAATGAAGGATTTTGTTAGTATAATAAAACTGTTAAATTAGAATGAGGAATGGATAAAGTAACAAAAAAATTCTCTAAATAATCGGATTTGTAGAAATAATGATAAACGAAAAGAAAATTCAAATACAACATGTACAATTTTAACAATAAAGGACTGACCAGGATGCACATATTTAGTAGCGGCCACAAAGTAGTTTGTCTTAACTGCGTCGTGGCAGTCGTGCTTGTTTGTGCGATAAGATACAAATCATTCTCTTTGACATGCTTCAAAAGCTCATAAAGGAGTTAAGCTCAAATTGTTGAGCCAAGTCATTAAAAGTGGATTGAAGATCAACAGGCAATTAGCAAGTTGCAACTACATTCTGTGTGCATACTCGTCTCCTTCTTATTAAGTAAATGGACATATTTCTTTGGCACAAAGTAGAATACACTAAAGTGAAAATGAAAATAACGAATAAGACAAAAAAAAAACAAACGAAACAAGGAAACAATGAGACATCAACGCAAAAACTGATAAGAG
>JANSTS010006049.1:0-24682 GCA_026546915.1 Sylvicola fuscatus | reverse complement strand
GAAACTCGCCGCACTTAATATCCTCATGTATTTATGTTTATATGCTATATATATATGCCTCCGAGCTACGAATCATTATAATCGGCATGAGGCGCGGCGGATGAATTATTGGGATTGGAGTTGGTACATACAATATGCCTGTTTCACACCCAGTAAGCTGTATTTTATGTTGACGGTCATTTAAAGCATTTGCCATCCTAAAATAATCACCGCAGTGAATGTGACGTTTTCATTTCCATGAACTCTATAATATGCAGCACGTCCATATATCCATAACTGTGTCATAATTTTATTAGGAACTTCCTTCATAAACTGTGTGAATATGTATACGGTTGGAGTAAAGCGGTGCAGTAGGACGAAGGTGGGTTGGTGGTGGGGGATGTGAGTTGAAGGCTGGGCAAAAAGTTCATGTATGCTGCCTGAAATTGGCATTGTTTTTGCTCATGCATACCAGTCATTCATTTAACAATAAACAGTTTACACAGTGTGCGGCGTATTTGGTTTTTGATAAAACCCTCACAGGATGTGGCCCGTTCATGTCAATGAAAATGCGATTTTACATTAACATAGTTTAGGGCTATGTCCCTTTATTTCTATATAGTTATTTGGCAACAATTATTTACAACAAACTTTCTCCCTTTTTATTAGCAGCTAATTGTATGCATGATATATAACGACATGAGTTAAGCGAGCACATTCGATATCATGAAGATGTGTCGCTATCCATTTGGATAGTCCAGCTTTTACAAAAACTGTGCACTCCTTTTTGCTCTTATCTATGTGTAAACGAGTTGCTAAAGTTAGGGGGTGGGATGATTGCATGGATTAAGGATGAAGCAATGCAATGCAAGATGTAAACACTTTAACCTTAAATGCAAGGTTTACCACGTAAAGCTCACAAATAATATATTACTTTGTTTATGATTTAAGTGCATTTTTAGCGAGCGCATGTTGCTGCTCTCTGGCAGTAGTTATGCTCGAGTGTTCGCCACATATAATTTCATATTCGTTATGCTATTGTATTATTACTATACACATGTCTACGATGATGGTAATGCTCATGAGTCATGCACACGAGGTATTCATTTATTACCGCACACCAAACGCAAGCATCATAATATAATGAAAATAACAAAACGTGGGGGCGGGGGCGAAACATTACCTAAAATGTTATCATTTATTTCCCATGTGGGTAAACTATTTCATTCACGTGCGCCGAATATGCCGTTTCAGGTCACTTAAAAATTAAACACTTAGTTAAAATGTAAATAGCGGCGAGCTTGGAAATTTTTACATCAATGTAGCCAACAACACCGACATAAGTACATTGTACTGTATGCACATGAGGTGGGCGGTAGCTGCATGCAAGAATTGGGTGAGTAGCCCAGTTATACTCTCTAGGTTCCACGCTTTATGGCACATGGGAGTACACAACTGTGGTTTGGGATAAGATCAGTGCTTTCACTATGCCATTGTTTTAAACAACACAATCTGCAGCAACAAAACAATGTGTTAGAGGGCAGCCAGGTAAATTTGTGGTCTGCCTGAAAGCAGGAAGTATAAATAAAAACAGTATACCAAAAATTCGAAATCTGTGGGGAAGATAAAATTGTTAGATTTGAGAGTAGAAATCATAATTAATGACCCAGAGGAAAGGCTATACTGTTGTTACCGTGCAGACTGCCCCATCATGTTGCAGCGGTTTCCTCAAAATTAGCGCAAGTGTTTCTTAAACAATTATACACTAAATTTAGTTTCAGTTGCACTGATGAACTGCAATCCTAATCACATAAATTGTCCTTTCACATACTCAATGATATTTCACTCATTCCACATTACTCACTTTAAAACGCGAATTTATTATTCGTATTCATAATACAGTCGCTATAGAAAGTAAACCCCTGAGCTAATCTCTTTTTTAAAAATTCATGCAACCAAAAACATTAAAGGTCGTTTTTGCGCCCTTCCTCACTTTGTGCCAATAAATGCGTGTGAAGGGATCAGCTACTCCCTTCCTCCTACACTCATCAACATTTTCCCACAGCCGTTCACTTTTGCTCTGTATTATTTTCTATACCATATACAATATATATTTATATTTGTGGATACACGTCTTGTCTCCCGACGAGCTGCTCCTTCTCACAACTTAACCTCTGTTATACACACATATACAAGGGCTCACCCACCCTTCTTCTCACAATGGCAGCTGCCTTCCGCAATACCGCAGTGGAAAATAATGGAAAGATACTTAGCGCGCGCTTAAAAAGGGAAATTTTCGTTTAATACCGATGACAAGGCGGTATTTTCGGTGAACGAGCCCAAGCTCCCGCCATGTAAACCAACTCATATTCATATACCATATATACATCAATTTTAAAATGATAAATGATTTAATGAACAATTTCAATAGTACAGTTGCCTTAGTTCAATATAAATGACACGGAGCATATGGTGATAAATTGGCGCAATTAAAGACGCATTTCTCCGTCAAAACGCCCTGAAGATGGTGTTGTAAGGATTCAAGACAGATGATTTATCTTGTAATAAATACATGCGTCCCGTAATGGCATTTAATCAATTGACATTGCAATTCGTTGGGGATGGTTGAACCTATTCAGTTTTGTGTAAATTTAAAGTGATATTAAATCTTTATGTGTGCCATATGTTAGTCACAACACATGTATGCAATTTGTTTATTTGGTAAATATGTAAAAACTAAGCTTTTACTCAGATTGACGTGTCGAAAATTAAATTAAACTCGAGTGTGAAAAATTGCGTCCGCGTGATAATCAATTATATACACACAACCCTTTTCTGAATTTCATTCATTTTCTTTGGTTTTTTTTTGTTGGGGGTGGGTGGGCGGCTGCGTGTGACGCAAATTGGATGACAGAAGGGCGCGCCCGCAGAGTGATGAGCACGAAATAATATAATTACAGTGTGGATAAATAAATCAAAAGCGCGCGCGGGGTATCTTAACTGTATTTATGCATGTTAATGCTGTGAGTGATCGGTAAATGGGGAAAACTGAGATTACAACGTTCTCTGGAAGATTCCACGAACGTGCGAGCATTGCTATTTATCGAGGGTACGATTGCCTCAAATTAATAACAGCCATCATAGTTAATATGGCAAAGTCGAAGACGCGACGCGGCCGGGTGGTGACGACGAGTACGCTTTTGAGTGTAAAACATCGTAATGGAAATTTGTGTAGCATTTTGAGATGCCTAAGTATGCAAAGCACTTAATCCTGTGTATATACTTAATTAAACTACGCACTTGTATCACCTGCCAGGCGACACAGCGACAACAACGACATCAACGAAAACGACGACAGCGACTCAATATTTTAGGCAAAGACCTATTTTCATTTAATTACAATGTTAAAATTTATTATATGTGGAAGAAGAACAACTACATATTAAATACACTTGCATACGTAATTGATACAACATACAGTACACATAGCGTGTAGCATAACATGAAGAATCATAAGTCGTTACACGGTGAATTTGTGCGAGCAGCCCAACGACGAACAGGGCGAAATTATGAATCCTCATGTTGATTAAATCACGGCTTTTGAATTTAATATTTATGGTTAATTTATAAAACCTCCAACCCTTTTCTGCCAACGTATCTCCACGTACGTATTTATAACCATATACAGTTAAACACTTGTTAGCGCACTTTGGGTTAATGTGTCCCGTTTGCAATTCATGGCAGCAAAATGTACGAGCCAAGGTGTTACAATTATTATTGTAATTTTTTTTTGTTTTGTTTTGTAGTGTTGACTAACTATAACACACACATTTTGTGGGTGTGTTCCCTTTTGCATGCGACCAGCCATAATGAAAAATCATCTTTTCAACCTGTGAGGAGGAAATTAAAGGGAGGAAGCGAGAAAAAAAATTAACAAAGCAGGCACAGCGATGCTCTAAGAGGGTGGGAAATAGTTCATAAAACATTAATAACAACATTAAGGAAACTCATTAATTTAAAGGAAATAATAAAGACAAACCCTTTGTACCTCCCCTACCCATGCACTGATTTATAACTATGAATTCTCCAATGGGTTTGTGCCATCAGCATACAAGGTACAATATAATAACAAAGGAGTTGCTGATAACTTGAAAATTACCTAAGAGCATGTCATCAAATTTATCAAGGATTTCTGATATCTATTCATACCCACATCCACACACAGTTAAATTATATTTGAACACGTCCTCATGACTCAGTTTAGTGTATAGGTAGGTGGTACCTGCTGAAAATGGAACAACCACTATCTTAAACCCTCTTCCGGCTTCTTGCCACTTACTTAACTTAGAGCACGCGGCCGTGTGAACTACAAATGATGCAGCCGACCCACTTACCTCGCAACACCACCAGAAAAAAATTCGTGCAAGGAGAATATTCTCCGTCTTACCATCCACAAACACACACACACACACACACACACACGCTCACATACTCAACTCTGGGCCATTATCTTTGTCCACAGTTTTAGTACACTTATTCGTTCTTGATTTTGATCGTCGTATAAGTATTTCCTTTTAAGGGTTCAGGTCATAAAAAATTGAGAAGGAAAATCGTTTTACTTGCTTACGCTTATATCATGAATCCCTCGCCGAAGATATACAACGCACATATGTGCATTGATAGTCGTAAAAATATGAAAATGTGATGTGAGTTTTAATAGGAAAATATTTATTATTACATTTATGTGAGGATATATGGTGGATGGGTCGCATATTTATTCTAACAAATTCTTAATGGTCGCATATGCGTAATTGATGTTCAATTTATGCTTGATTCTAGATATTTTCATATCTGTTTGGGTATTGAATAAAAATAACTATTTAAAGGAAAGTACTTTAATAAAAATTTCTTAATTCAATAGCCACATTTTGTAACTAATAAACAAAGAAGCGAGTAACCTTTACAAGGGTGAGACTTAATACCATCAAATAAATTAAAATTATTTGAATAAATGGAGCATGTGAATCTTATATTCGCGGAGCTTTTTGTCTTCTTCAAACAGGAATGCACACACACACACACACAAACGCATTCACACAAAAGCGCGTGTATTTACATTCATCTCGGCAGCAGAAGCGTCTTTTACTGTCGCGAGTATATGGCTTTCCTTTCGTTACATGTTTCACATCATGGCGTTTTGTACTTCTTGCAAGCCTTCTTTAAACTCACCACCTTCGGATCTTAAAAAAAAATGCAAAATCCGCTTTAACGTGCCCTCTAGGCCAAATAAATATCGTACACACATACACACACACCAACAAAAAGTTCTAAATTCTTACATTTGTGTTGTGTATTTAAGCGAGGGGTTTGTGTGTGTGTGTGTGTGTGTGTGTACTTTGGTGACATGGTAAAGAAATCACGTGGAAGTAGAACAAATACCTCGCTTCTGATTATGTATGCATGTGCGATAACATGCTTTTTTGCCTTGCTTTTAGCATTGTATTGTCCTCAAGCTTTTGTTGAAAACGGAGAAATAAGTTTGATAATAAGTAAAGAAGAAATTCTTTGAAGAAAGCTCATCAATGTATTTAATCTAAGAATTGACACGATCAAAAAGGGTGTGGTTCGACGTTTTTGTTGCCAACATATTAATGCAATTTTATTTCCTGCAAACACTTGTTACTTGTTGTAATCAATATTCAGCCACCGCAGAAGTGTAAGTAAGCGAAATTAAATTTCCATCAAACAATGCCATAAAAATAAAACAAAGAGAATATTTTAATTTGCCAGCTGGCGATGTGCACTCTCAAGCCTATAAAATCTGCCGACAAATAGAAGCTTAATGTTGTTATCAACGCTGAAATATTGTTCACTTAAGTGTTTCTGAGTTTTATCACCGACTAAAATTGCGAGATATCACTTGACAATTTAGCACCCATTTCGATGACACAATGAGATTCAGTCAGCCAAAACAAATCCAGAATCACCTTTCATTTCATCTTATCTCGTTGCTGTTTAGCTGAAACATCCGAAGGCACACACTGATAATATGCTATATGCATACGAGTAATGCTGCGGCACATACATGTTTAATATGTGTGTCGCAGGGCGGTACAAACTTCTTTATTGCTATCACTATTCTATCGTCTGTGCCATAGATGAGACATTGCTGTCATGAACATCCCTGGATTTATATTCAACGATGAAGTGACATACTAAATATACAAAATGACTATCATCCCCCTCTTCGTTGCGGCGCTCATCATCAGCCACATCCACCCTCGGTATTGTCATACATGAAATTTATATATACAAGAGATAAAACTCATTGGTTCGAACATAAATTTTTTTATGTTCTACCACTGGCGCTTTCACAAAACTCAATAAACCAGTACGTGTGTTTTTCCATAATTTTTCTTCTCTACTCCTTTCGCCATCGGTTGTACTCATATTTGTTATGATACTCACCACCCTCGCCACCCTCACCCTCAACCTCACCCCCACCCCACTTTTGTGTTTTTGTGTGGATTCATTTTTGTATTATTTTTATTTTTTTGCCTCTGTTTTACTACGGCTATTCCTCAATAAACCTCTGCACTCATTATATTGCCAGAGTGTCATTGGGAATATTTTTCTCGACTTTATATTGTAAGCTTCCTTCATTTTATCTATATTTGAGGCCTCTCACACACTGTGAATACATACAGGACTTAAATATACGAGCATATATTCACTTGTATGTCTATGTATATTTATGAAAAATAGTTGGTGGCGTCTGCTGATGCCAGTCGTAGCCGCGCTTCGCCGCCAACGCAACGCATCGCACCGGTGCGGTGCGGCGACATCTAAAAGTGGGCGCTTGCGTCCACCCACTAACACACGCGTTGTATGAGGAGGCGGGCGACTTCGGTCATAAATAGCCGAGATTTATCAAACACTTTTGTGACCGAACATATCAATGCGGTGGTAATTTACTTGAACCGCACCGAAACACAGGCGCAGTCAAGCAAACACACAAATGAAATATCGGCAAAAAATATGTTTAATGAAAATGAAAGGCAAAAGCTGGCGGAGGCCCTGGGACCTGCCGGCCCCGACGATAACGCAACAACAAAGCGCCCGCACATAAATGTGACTACAAAAATATGGTAGGAAGATATGGCTTCGTTGATTATTTATTACAGTGATATTGGTAGATTCCAATAGAGTAATAGCATCAGACGAACAATAAAAGCGAAATTTATTCGAAAGCTCCGCACATTCGTACGATCGGTATAAAGTCTTTCATCACTGAGCCGCAGTTAGGTGGGTGGGGTGGGGTGGTGGTATGTTAGGGAAGGTGGCGTAGTTCGACGGAAATATATGGGAAATTGCAATGTGTGTCATTTCAAAGACTTCTTGGCTTTTACTTGATATGCAGTTGTTGTCGCTATTGACGAAGCCGCAAATTCAAACGTTCAATAATGAATATAATTCTGCAAACATACACACAACCAACCGAAAATCATCGACCGATCACCACCGACTAAAGCATAAAAGCGTCGACTCCCACCATTGGCATACTAAAGCATAGTGCACTTCATCGCATATAGTTAGTAGAAGAAGGACCTTGATGATTTGAAACGACCAAGTTTCGGTCTTGCACATATATACACATATGTATATGGTTTTTCCCGTTGACTTCATTCTATTTCAGTTGTACAATGTACGTGTAAAGTTTGACGTCGCATCGCGTCGTCGTCTTCTGTAGCATATTAAAACGTCATTTCATAGCAGATGCTACATTTCTCATACTCGTCCATTTCTTATATATTGTACATTTAACTGTGCACACGCTCTACTTTTTTATTATACGTTTGTCGACAACTTTTTTATGCTATAGGATTGTCGTGCAATGCAACGTATCATTTCGTTTAAACACTGTGATTGAGCATCGCGACATTTTGCGAAACCAATATGTTGTATTGATTAAAATTTTCAATTAAATACTCATAACAAAAATACTTTCATTGCATTTAAATGAATAACTTCTGGTTAAATTATTAAAGAATTTACAAGGAAAAACTTTATAAACGAATTTTGAATTCTCATCACTAAACAATAAAAGCTTGCTATTGACTTCTTAATCTTAAGAAAATACTTAATACTTGTATAGCATTTGCCAACTTGCCGCACACAACAGCGCCTCTGGGATTAAAACAAACCCAACTCATCGTCATGCCATGCTATAAACTACAGCCGCCTGCATATGGACAGACCACATCGAATTCTTAGGGCATGCATGCCTAACTTCTATAATATTCTCGTACCATTTAAACCACATAATCCTTTTTTGTGTTGTGTATGCGCGACGGCAGAAGCAAAAAGTCTTTACTATACGCTGCCGCCGTTCTTGCATCAACTTACGATACCAAACAGCCATGCCAGCACTCGGCAACATCCAACGCATCCCCGACACTGTCTGCCTTGATATTGTTTTTGTGTGCTGCGGTGACAATATTATTTCGCTTAGCACATACGATTTCTTTCATCCACATATGATATGGAGGAAACATCGAAACCTTAAGATTGTGTACATGAGGAGTCAAACCACAACTTTATAAGTTCAGCACATATGAAACAAAAACTGGCTGAACTTCAGTGCAGCCATATGTAATAAGTCGGTCCTTTTGAATTGAGATTGAACCCACCACCATCAAGGAGCAAAAACAATATAATGGCTGCAACAGAAAAATTACAAAGTTTATATACACTTAAGTAGCAAAATGCGTAATGCTTTGTTTTCGCAATAGATATTCTAACATCCCTTACGAGTTCCAGCTAGCATAGCGCTTCGTGTTTTCCTTTCCGGCGCTCTTAAAACTTCTCCTCGGTGTCTAAGTATTGGCTAGGATGCGATGGAATGCCTGTGCGTTTGCTGGCCGGGCATATATGAGGAATGCTTGTGCTTGCTATTTTTTTTATTATCCTTGTCGCTTTGTGATGTTGGCTGCAAATGTCTTCGTTTTGCGATTTGGTCATGTTTAAAATGCTTAGGAGATAAAACCCATCTGATTTCAGACATTATTCTCTTAAGTAGACCGTTTTATAACCCTTTCAATGTTGATGGTGAATGCATGGAAAAACAATGACAAATAAATATGTTTGTGTGTCTAAATGGAGTCAGCTTAGTTGATATAGAAAAGCGATGGCACATCGTCGACCATTGGCTCTTTAAGTAATGGTTGTAGACGAATGTGGCGACAATAAAAAAGATTTGAGTGATCTCTTCTAAAACATATGTGACAGACTACAGATTTTAAAAACCGCGACTAACCACAATCTTTTGTGCATGGATGAAACTTTTCTCATACTTATAATAAAAGGGATGGGCAGCATATTTGAAGAAAATTGCGAAGGGCGCGTATAACATTTGAGTACTGTAACCCTGTAAGCAGGTGTGCCTTGCTGGTTGCTGAATCCCTGCAGCATCCACTTACACATCTTTTATGAGTATGCGGCAACAAACAAGTAGCGATGTTTTTAATTTATTAAATTTGAAATTTAAATTATGTTCCTTGTGATATAATTCAACCCACCTACCCTAACGATTACTCATCCTATCATATTCATTTTACCTTTAAGTGCTTCTTTTAAAATTCTGTTATATTTAGTTGTTTTACCTCATATTTGTTGGTATGTTGTACTAAACGAAGTTTTTTCTTTTCTATTTTCAGGTTTCGGTTTTGTTACATTTCAAAGTGAAGATGTCGTAGATAAAGTTTGTGAAATACATTTTCATGAAATAAATAACAAAATGGTAAGTACAAGTTTTATTATCCAAACAGATGGAATATTTGATATACAATTACACGTTCTCTACTGTTTCTTTAATTATTATATAATACATCACGTGCAATACCCATCACACCTTGTCCTCTGTTTACCGTCGAATGGAAACTTTCCAGAATCATTTGTGGAAGCTTTAACTTGAATTGAATAATTTATATTGCCCAATAACAATTTGGGCATCGTTTTCACACAGCGCCACACCAGCTCAGCGCGTCCACGACAATCAAATGGCAGCCACAGTGGGGTGGGCGGATGGATGTCTTTAAAAAGCTTTCTCTTCTATTGTCTTACATTTTAATTATTAAACAAACAGTCATTTTCCTTGTAAGAGATGACATAGAAGTAAAGTGTAGGCGTAAACAATGAACATTGCTTCTCATCTTTTATGCGTGAAATTCCTGCAAGTAATTTTACAAATCAAACAATCCCTCACATCATTTGGCCCAGCCACAGCCATATTGAGTATGGATTGAGTTTTATACGTTGTATAGACACTTTGGAAGCGACTGAACGTCCTTCGCATAATTCACCCTCATTCTTATACATACAATGGGCCTAAAAGCTCATCAGAAATCATTCTGAATATCCAGAAACCCTTTTGACGCCGCGCCATGCCACAGCTACAGCCGTGGCTGAAGCGGCGCGGCGGCGGCGGCGGCAGCAGCAGCAGCAGCAATTTCTGCGCTCGTTGATATAAAGTGAAGGGCTTACCCGTCATAAATCCCTTTTAATATATTATATCTTCATCGCGCCCGCACTTTCCATGTGTCTGTCGCTCGATACGCAGAATCAACGTGTAGATATTTATTGCTTGTTCACATCTTTTCATGTCATTCTTCAAGATTTCCTTTTCTTGTGCATGTTATTTATCGTCGAAAATATTTCTCAGCTCTTCCACATCTTAATCCTTGTCGCCTGTATGACACATAGAGCCGTGTTGTGAACGCACGCCATATATTTTCTTCAAAATTTTCATTTCCCAAAAATGCTCAAAAAAAAAGAAACCAACGTCCCCAATGTCATTCTAGGCTTTTCAATGATGTTGGAAAATTGTTATAACAAAGAAGCTATGAGCTAGAATTTTATTGAATGCAACATTTCTTTCGTCTACTGTAAATTATGTTCAGTGTTATTAATTTTGCCTTTACGAAGAAAAAAATTATTGCCAGCCTTATGCTCAAATAAATTTAGCTTTTAGTTAAAGCCAGCAATTTACAGAAATTCCAAATGAAACATAAATCATTTAAGAGGACATAATTATTATTTCTAAACTTTGGCCACAACATTCAATGCTTTTTCAGTTACCCTTTCACTGAAAGAAATCACATTATCCACAAAAATAAGCAAACCTCACTCATAAGTCTGTCAGAAAAATGATGCAGAAAGGTTGGTGAAGCCGTGCCTTGCGTACAAATTTATTGAAACAAAACGTGCATAAGAGCAACACTGATTTTAATGAGCGTTAAGTGAATAATTTCGGCCTTGATAAGACGTTTAAACATTCTTCTCTCTGGCATCAATTGTGCGGTGGCCCAGGAAATCGCTTTATGTTTAGATGCCTGTGCACTACATCTCTCGCTACAATTACAAGAATTCCAGTCAGAACGAGAGAAAGGGGTTGTTTGTGTTGTTTGGCAAAACGAAAAAGGCAAACTGAGACGACGCGTATGAAGTTGTAGCAGCCGCAGCAGCAGAAAAAGCAAACGCCGAAAACATTTTGAAAAGGGATTGCTGCTCATTAAGAAAGATGAATTTCCCTTGTCTGTTATGAAGGTTACGGAAATATTTTACCCAGAACAATACGATTAGAAGAGGCTGGCAAGAAGCATCAGAAACTAAGCTGCTCAGAAAACTTTTTAAATGAGTTTCTCTCTGCTTTTTTACGTCACTTTTACTTTCTGTTGTGTCGTGGGCTGCCGCCGTCGCCGCCACCATTCTTTGTTTGTGCCACTTTCTTTTTTTTTGTTTTTCTTTTTTTTTTATTTCGTCGCTGTGGCAAGTAAAATTTAAGACAAGAGTAATAATATAAAACAAAAACGCTAGCTATATAAAAGCAAAATTAAAAAAAGACCCAGACCCCATCGCAGTATGTTCATTGAAGTTGCGTTGAATCTTGCTGTGGGGTGGTCGCATGGTCTCTCGCCAAATCCTATTGAATTCATGACGCCCAATGTCTGGATGGGGTGTGTAAAATGAAAAATGTTTCTCAACTGTCATATTGTAATAAATTTTCATAAAATAAATAGCGTAATATGTTTTAATTAAAGTGAATTTCACCATTTTTTTTTGCTCTTCTTTCTTTTCATTGCAACACACGCGTGTCTTAAAACATCATCAACCATAAACATGGCAACGCTAACGCTGACACCACGACGCTCATCCACAACTTGGGAACATCACAGGTCGAATGCAAGAAAGCGCAACCCAAAGAAGTGATGCTTCCAGCGAATCTAGCTAAAACACGGGCCGCTGGTCGCACCGCATACGGTGAGTTGGTAGTTTTGAGTGGTGGTCCATCTGGCTCAATAGGAGCTGTTGGCACACCGACAGCATCGTTGCGCTATGCACCATATCCTTTGCCAGCAACTATCAGTGGTCAGCAGCAAACAGCCGCGGCAGCAGCGGCCGCTGCCGCTGCGGCGAACGCCACCCACTTAATACCATTAGGCAGCGCCGCACCTTCATTATTGCAATATGCATCGCAACAGCAACAACTGTATGATGCGGCAGCAGCCGTTTCTTACAAGCGTCTATTGGCAGCGACGGCTGCTGCATCTTTGCGCTCCCACCACCACCACCATCACCTTCCAGCTCCCCACCATCACCATCACCATCCCACTCATGGCCATGCTCAACATTCGGTTGCACCACAACCACAACATTCCCTATCCCAGGCGGTGGCTGCTTCCAATGCCCACCACCAGCATCAGCAGCAGCGTGCTGCTGCCGCCGCCGCCGCCACCCTTTCCTATCCGCTGAGTGAATTGCTCGGCGTACAGGGTCTCGATATGTCCGCTCTGTATCAGTTACCGAGTGCCGCCGCGTTGGGACTATGACCATCAACAGCGACAGTCATTGCACATCAACTACCCAGGCCACAATAGTGTCACACTCTCTCGGACACATTAAGATTGAACACAGACGCTCTTTTGCATCCCCAATACCACTTTCAATGACAATGACACATTGAAGTATCAAACATTTATATAAAACACAAGACACATATTATCAAGGACTCAAGACACTTTGGACGTTCAATTCGCACACGCTGTTCAGAACACATTGGCATGCACATGACACTCGTATTCGTATATAGGGTGGGAGTAGGGAAGGGGGGGAGTTAGCACAAATTTTAATCATCCAACTTGTATTTATTTATGTGGCGTGTGAGGGAGGGTGGGCACACTTGCCAATTGGCTGACAGATAGTAAATAACGTAATTGAATCAAAGCAATTCGGTTTTGAAATAAAAGCTTTGTCAGCTTTGTGTTCGGAGCTTCTGCAGGTGTCATTAATTAATTTCTCAACTGACAGAGTCAGCCAATTGAGCAGAGCACTTGGATAGTTTTGGCAGATTCTGTTCCTCGCAGCTAGACTTGTCCTTTAACCGACTATTCAGTGTAACTGTCAGGAGAAAAAATATTGCACATACACGCTTATCCCTTGTGGCATCGAATGGGAACGCATTTTCACTAATTTAGCCTCACAATCACTTGAAGGCGTCTTTGCCCTTGAGGCGGTGTAACAATTTTTTTTCCGTTGTTTTGTAATTCCCAAAGCCATCCCTTCTTCAGCGTTCCGTTTGTCTTCACGTCTTATCGTGCTCTGTCAATTTTTTTCCATTATTTTGTATTCGTTTCACTGGATATTTTTTCCTCCTTGTTGTTTCGTTTTTTGTTGTCTTGCGTGTGCATGTCAGTTAGAGAAAATCTGAAAATGAAGCGTAACGCTAAAACGAAATGTATAAAAGCAAAATCGAAAGCAGACATCAATCAAACACTTGCTAATGCGATAATATCTTCAGGGGGTTTCGTTTTTTAAATGTGATATTTTCTTGTAGCACAAAAAAAGGTGGAATAAACATAGGTCATTATGTATTAGACTGTGGCAGTGGGTGTGAATTTTAGGTAACTTTAATTTTGTTCTGTTCAGTATACTGTAGTATGGGTAAAAAGCTTTCTTTACATCCCTTTAAAGACATTTTAATATTTGCTATAAAGAATTAGAGAATTGAATTTTTTACATGATTAGTTTACTACTTCAAAGTATTACTTATATGACCAATTTTAAAGGATAGAAATTACTACAACTTATTTAGGTTTTTATGTGAATTTTAACTTGTAGATTTATTTAAAATAATTTTTATACACTTGTAGACATGTTCTTTTTAACATGAAATAACATTTTTTCTTTCCATAATTTTATTTGGTGTAGATATGGTCGGAAACAATTATAGTATTAGCAAGAAGTTTTAAGGGAAAAACAAATTTCGTTTCTACATGACAAAACATAATTTTATCTATAACTTGTACTTAACATGACATGACCGACGAAACGCGACGCTTTTAACAAATTAGATTATTTACTTCAGTCCATAATAAGTCAACTTACGTCGAACAATCACTCATCGATCCTTCTGTTATCCAATTCCCAAATCTCCTCATTCATCAATTCATTTAAAGATAACAAAAATATTTATGCCAGTATTAAACAAATTAAAATCATGTTCATATTATTAAACTAAAGAACAGTCAAATCAGTTTGAGTGGTTAGAAATTTGCATAATATTAAAATGAAAATCTCAGATATTAAGTCACAAAAAGCGCAACAAAAAAACACGATTTGAGACAATGTATGTTTTGTATAAAAAAAAAACAACAAAAGATAAAGAAAAAGCTGCAACACACTTAAAATTGTACAATACTAGAAAGAAGCTGTGACGCTTTAATAGAGTCATTTCGGCTATTGTATGCAAAAATGGCACGAAAAGGGTTCTTTTCTCGCTCTTCAAATTTCCATACTCAAGCATTAACATTTAAAAACCAAGCCAGCTTAATGTACTGCACACTTAAAACAAAGCACATTACTGCAATCTGCAAAGCCAAATAACCGAATGGATTAAGAGGCAGTCAATGGAAATAACTCAAGTATCGACTGTCGCTTGACAAGGAAACGGTGCAAAAGGAACTGACAAAAGCTTAAGTTGTTTGTCTGGTACTTTTTGCACTTACCGAGAGCATTAACTGAAGTAAAAAACGAGCACATAAAAGACAAAATGACGCAGAGAATCGTCGAAACACAAGAATAAAAGGTTTTAGCAAATTGATCGATTCCATGTGACAGAAATGCAGAAATAAATTGTATTGGCAATTTTCACCCTTTTCCACTATGGTTGGAAGATGTTTTCCTGCGAAATGCATCTATGTTTTAGTTCCATAATGAATTCTGCGAACACTCTCAATGCTTTAATTCTGTAAACACTTTTGGCTGGCTGCCGTAAATATGTTTCAACTAAAAATCTTTGTAAACAGTTTCTATTCACACATAGAGTGACTTTCATCAGAGTTCTAATTGTCAATGGAATTTTAGAATAGCGTTTAAAAACTGTTTTAAATTTAAAGCAATTTTTGGGTGAAATCTGTTCGTTTTCAAAGAAAATTTGAATTTTCCCTTTTTTCAATTTGTATTTAAAACCAACATGAAACCTATTCTGATTTCACGCCAAATTTTTCTTAACTTTGAAACAATGTGAGTTATTATGTAAATGAATTTAGAACAAATGATACTTGTCGGCAAAAATTAAAATTATTTATCATTAGAGTTAAGTTAGGTTTACTTTCTTATTCTACTTAACAAAGAGTTTCGTAATTAATTTACTAATGAATAGTTTACAAAAATGATTTTAGAGGCATTTAGTATTTAAGTATAAATATGACTACTCAGTTTAAGGAGGTACATGCAGATTTTCATTATGATTGATCTGAGAATAGCTGTTTTTATTGAATTTTTGATAATTAATTAATTGACATTTACTATTTTAAGCGATAATTTGCGTTTATTTTCAAGGTGTTTATCCATATTATTAATACTATTTTGATATTAATAGAGAATTTTTATATTTTGTTATATTAGGAACGAATAATCAACGCTTGTTTGCAAAAGAAAAACATTTCTTAAAATTGGTAACAATCTTTTGTATTTTAATTTGTACTATTGGGGCAATAGCATCCAAGAAAAGCGTCGATCTTTGAAATTGTTTGTTATTATTTCTTCTAATAAATAGTTTTAAATTTAGACAGCAGGCCCTCTTTCTAATAATTGGATGCTGCCGTGGTGGAGATCGCTTCATTGACAATTTTCTACTTCCCTGGAAGCACATCCAGGAAGTATTTGATATGCTAGATATCACATAATAATTTTTCATTACATTATTACAATTTAGTAACACGTCGTAATTATCTTACATAAAAACGTTTGTTTTTCTTATAAAAAAAATATTTATCAAGAGTAGAAAGAATTAGAGAGTGACGTTTTTTAAATAACAAATTCATTATGTAAAGTTTTAGACATAGAACAATTTGCATATCTCACAACCATCTTAAGGTGAATACAGTTTTGTGACCGTCCATCAATCCAGTAATTATTTAAATTAACAAAAATCAGCAAAATACATTTAGTTATAGTTCCAAAATGCAAATTGTTCTATCCAAATATATAACAATATATCTTTTAGAATTTCCTACATATTCAAATTTTGAACAAACGTAGAAATGTTTGAAATAATATTTTAAAAACATTTAATGATTTATTAATAACTTTAGATGAATTTAGAATAGCTTAAATATTATAATCTTTTCTGTGAGAATATTTACAAGATAAATAATTACCAAAAATCAAAATAGCTTCTAAGAATTTGAAACGAATAATTGTAGAATAGATTGACAAATAGATACATAATTTGTATAGCAGAGAAGAATACCGCAAACGAAATCAGCGTCTTTTCTAATCGAGGTTTTAGTTTTTTTTTTCATTATTTATTTTATAGATAGAAATTAGAGTGACAGAATATATATTTTCGTGATTCGTAGCCATTTTCATTTAAATAGACTCTTACTAGAAGTTTATACAAAGTTAAGTGTTTTGCAATATTTTTACAATAATTAACATTATATACAAGAAACCTCGAATCCATAATATGTGTTGCCCGATATCCCACAATTGTCCCATAATAATTATTACTATTACACCGCCTTTTTGTGATGAACAATTTACTCAAAAAATCGAAAAACATTAAATCTGCACATCGAATCGGGCGTGCTTTGACCGGCTACATCAAAATGCAAAAAGCACCATATTTTCTAAATGTCTTCTTAAAACAGTAGTTTATTTGCTTTTCTTCTTGCATTTCTAGATAATATAATGTGGGGGCTGGGGACTTTACCTGATGGTGAGTATACATTTCATTTATTATTGTTTTTTTTTTGTTGGAATATTTAATAACAGTTATTATGCAAGTTCATGCCTGCCGGAATAATTCATTTACAATTAAATGCTAAGTATTTTACCACTGTCTCAGTGGATCAATTAACAAATATCTGAGAAGCAGCGCAATCATGGACTTGCAATAATACAATTAAGGATGTATCCACCTCAAATCCCTCGAATTAATATCATGTCGCATTTGCATAAATGTATTTTCAGGTTTCTCAGCAGCAGCATACGCTGCTTATGCAGCCGGTCGCGGTTATTCGGGATATCCTAGTTTTGGATTGCCCTACCCCACAGGTAACCTAAACTTGACCGCATTACACCATCACTATAATAATAACAATCACCACCACCACCACAATCACCATAATCACAACCATCATCCTCTACATCCCTTGTTATCTCAATGCCATCCTCTTGTACATCATCCACTCGAACATTTGGGTGTATTGACACACCACAATCATCCAATGCATTTGTGAACAGCGTTTTTGCTATCCGTTTTGGCTAAGATAATTCAAATCAATCAGTGCAGAATTTTGTGAATATTTACGAGTCAAAATGATTTTTTTTATAATTATTAATATAATTGTATAATGATATTTAAGAGTTGACATCAACAAGTTTTTGTTTTTGAAGAGTTTTTGTTTGCTGATGTATTTTTGAAAGACTTATTTTTTTCAATATGTGGATGAGTGAAATTTTGGAAAATATTTTAAAATTGGTGTTAAATGTGTATATTAACTAAAACAAATTTTGAAACCATTAAGTGCATAAAAATGGCGAATTGGCATTTGTATTTGAAAAATGATGTTTTAACCGAAATTCTAATCAATTTGTTTATCGAATGTTTATTGTTTTTTTTTTATCACATATGTCTTGAAGAAATTAGAATGACTAACCAAAATAGCTCATGAAAACATTTCTCAATTGAAATACACTAATCGATAATTGACAGTGATTACTTATACAAAGTAGAATTTCTGTAGGAAAGAGTGCATCTAATATGTATTCAACTACGTCTTAAACAAAACTTAAATTATATATCCAGTATTATAAAAGAATGTTGCACTTTAGGATTTTCGTAGACTACGATTAAAATATATACGCGTACTCGTGAATCGCTATGTTTAATATATGAAATGCACATTAAAGCTAACTATATTTAAATCTAATTAGAACAGTGTCATAACACATTGAATTAGCAGTGGATTATAAAATAGCATTTAAAGATTAGGCCATAACGTTTAATAAAGTCTATTTAAGTAGCATTTCTAGTAGGATGAACGATTAGCATTAAAATATTAATCACTCCAGTACACAGATTACACAATAAAGTTATAGAGGATTTCAGAAATCAATTATTCTAGAATAAATTTAATTGAATAATACTACAGTCCCTTAGATCATGTAAACTTATCGTTCTTTAGGATTAAAAACTATTAATCTTCAATGTAAGAAAAATTTAGCTTTTAGTAAATGGAATAAAAATAGGTAGTGTTCCTTCCTGCACACAAAAGTATATTTATATAACAGAAATATTTCAATAAATAACACATTCATATATAGGCAAGCTCCCTTAACGTTACATACATACAGGCATTTATTACAATATCCTTGCAAACTAATCGCTGCTTGAGTTATGTAGCAATATTTTTTCGCCCTGCCACATAAAACAACCCTATTACACCTCCTTCTGTACTCGTATATAGTTAATTGCTTCACATATAAGAACGAGAATCGTAATGTGTCGACAAAATAAGCCTATTTTTTTGTTTTCTTCTTCTCATATTACATATGGGAATGTAACAATTGCCACTTTTTCATTCCTATAAGCATAAAAGCTGACTGAAGTGGTGGAAACGGAGCCGAAATAAATAGCTCGTTTATCCTGAAACCAACCATTTCAGAACAGACGCGCGAATTGACTCATTTTGCAAAGTTTTTCTCTTTGTGAACCAAATAGCGTTTTCTATTTCACATGCTACATATATACATTGAGAAGAAGCATAAAAAATGAATTCTCAATGAGTTGCCAACGTATAACTTAATAGTCTTTCTTAAAAAAATATATGTCAAGAAAATCAAAGATTAAATGCTTTCGAAAACAACAAATCAAAAAATACTATTTTCATCGTGATAATGTGGAAAATCTCTAAATCTAAGGATTCCTTGCTGGTTTAATTTTGTGTTTGTATATTTGAAAGGACACCCCATATGCTAGCCCACACTCCATGCGCCATCCGTCAAAGTCCTATATGCTTATATTCGCACCGCACATAAATACACACATGAAGCATAATTGGGGGGAAAAGTCGCTCATAAAAAATGCGACTGGATGCGTGTGACTTGGAGCTCAACCCCATCCAGTACGCGTCTATATGGGCACAATATTTGTATGCGTGATTTATGCTGTGTGACCGGTGTGTCTAAAGACATGTTTTTTTTTTTAAACAGCGGAGCAGCCGTATGTGTAGCCTTGCTACCGATAACCTCTACATAAACTCCCCCGCCTCTAAATGACCCATTCTTCAGTGCGCTTCTACATACGCTTTCTTGTTACACACGCTTCTATGAAGCACATATAGAATTTCTAGATATACTTATGCATACGCCACCTCTTGACGCTCTCCCGGCTCTAGCATGGCTGTACACATAGTCATATGTGTATGTTGACATAAAACGATGGCTATACACCACTGCCCCAACCTATTAGGGTGTCGCCACATTTCGCATAAATGTGCGAATAACTTTGTGCATATGCATACATGAAATTCTTTTATCCGTTTTTATTGCGAAATATTAAATGTCGACATGTTGTTTATGAAAGCTGGGGCTGCAGACAAATACTCAGCCATTTGCACTATTTTGTGTGCTCTTGTAGTTGTAGTGGCTTGCTAAATATGCTGGTTGAGATGAGAATCGATGTTTTCCGTGGGTTGGGGGTTGCTGGTGCGGAAACCAAATCGTCTAAAACAACGACAATACGGGTGGGCAGCACACATGGAGTGGTTTTATTCCGTATTACACGACACGTGAATGTGTAAAAAGCTTTAAACTAAACGCAACGTGTGTAGACAAAAATATCGTTGCACGGCTTATGTTAATAATACACAATTCTGTGGACATTTGCCGGGGTATGCGTGAGTTGTCAGCCAAATCCTGCCGTCAAACATGTGATTCGTATAGTGATTTGTAGCTAATTACGTCACTGTCGCCCACTCTCAACCAGTCACCAGTTACTACCGACAAACACGAAAGTAAAATAACTTTTATTGTGAAAATGCATTTCGTTGAATTTTCTTTCTAGTTTGTTGCTCTCCTATTAGGTCGATATTCACGTGTCAGCAAGGCTCTGATTAAAATAGAAAAGGCTCACAATTAAAAATGTATAGCCATGAATTATTAACGTCGCATATGCCGTCATTATTTCCCAAAATATCATCCTTATGCCATCGCATTATGTCACTAACAGAACCTGAGCGTACGTAGTGGCTCGTGTAGAAGTTGTTTTAACACATTTTGTGTGGGCAAAAGGACTTTATTTCAACTTATTGCCATCAATCCCGTTCTCCTGTTTCCTCTACTCAAACTGTGGAGTTGGTACGCCTTTACATTTTTAATGCCATCGGCTTGAAAAAGTTTTGCACTCGGCAATTTCACTTAAAGCCGTCGCGTCACATTTGTAGGTGCGTATGTACCTTCATGAAACTTGTATCTTATTTTCATAAAACATCTGTACGCACATTAGCGATAATCTCTTTTTGTGTTCATACATCCCCCTGAAATGTACAGGTATCATACCACTTTGCATATAACTTTTAAATGTATCACTTGCTGTACATCAAAAAGATCAGCCATCGCTCCGATTTTTGGACGGAAGGTGTACTGCAGAAAGAGGACTTTTATCGCCGCTTTTAAATGAACCCTCTTTCATTTAATGTTTTCCGTTAAGTTTTTTTTTGTGTTGCCGCATTTTTTTTCTTCTTCTTTTTTGTAAAAGTCTTCATTTTCTGTTATCCATTCCTGCCAACCCCATTTTAATAGAATAGAATCGGAGTTTTTAATCTGACAACCGGATGAATTAAATCATAATGTATATTTTGTGTTCATTTATTTCAATAATTTAATAATCTACTTTATTTTATCAAGTTGTAACTTTTTTTTTTGTTGCAACTTTTACTCGATTTGTACTTAAAATTAATAGACAATTAATGACTACTAGAATGCTAATTCAACAAATCGAATTTAAAAACCACCCCCCAAATGGAAAACAAATCACGTAATCTCATTAAAATATCTAACAATTTACGGCGGCACAATAAAGCTCAGTGATTTTAATTGTAAATGTAAATTAAAAAACATACAGTAAATCTATGCATGCAACATAAGAAACGATTTGTCTTATCAATCGTTGTGTAGTCCGCACGCTCCCTATGGGTGATGTACATCACGCCATTTCTCTCGAATCCCTTCGGTGGGCTGTAGTACACCTTGACACATAATACAGCACGATGTGAATTTCAATGCTTTTACCTATTTTGTTTTTATGTGGAGTTTCCTCGCACTCGTTCGCCGTCGCCCGTCACCCGTCACTCTTTTTTACACATATTTTTTTATTTGAATTTGCCGCATCTACCGCCCCAGTCAATTTTTTCGCTTAAAGTTGCTTGTTGGTTGATAGTCATTCTCATTGAATAGCACCACAGCTCCTCCCGCACACAACATGTGAATACATGTTTTAACATGTTAAATAACATATATATATATATATTAATCTGTTCATGCAGACTTTCCTCCTCCCTATGGCCGTACCGTTCTTTTATATATGCGTACATATTTTTTAAATTACGCCATACTACCATAATAAGAATTAAACATACTGGCTGGCGATGGTATGCAAAACACATATGGTTGGCTTAAAAGCTGTATTATGTTGCCATGCAATTGTATGCACGAGCATTTAATAGTTTACAAGGTTTCACTTGCATTTCCGATTTATGGAAAATTACGTTTTATTCAGATTTTATATTAAAACACATTTCGTCCATACACGTTCGAGCGAGACGGGGGGATGCGGGGTGGGGGGTTGGTTGAGACAGAGTTTACCATATACTCGTGAGTGCACTCTTGTCAGGTGTATTTATTCTGATGCACGTCTATGCAGCCGGCAGCAATCTACATACGTACAGAAGGACGTGTATATAGCATGTGCTGCTGGGAAATAAAATAGATTTTAATGAGAATTTCTTGGAGAGTGTGCGTTCAGCATGTGCATTGTGCATATATGTATGTTAAAATTGCAAGCGACGACAGTTGAGGGATTTAAAGAGATTTGCCAAGGCACCACAATTTGTTTGCAATCACTAATGATCTAGCCTGTACTACCAAACAACTGGAACAATAACAGAAATTATCAGCATCATTATGGTACTGGCAGGATGCACTTGACGCGCTGACAACTTAGTCTTGCCGCTAATCAAGCGGGTATCTCTTCTTTTTGAATATATCTATACATATACATATATAAAACATTTCAGTGAAGCGTGTCAAAAGCTTTACTCTGACATTGCCACCATCTGCACAAAGACGTGCTCTTATACGAGAAAAAGTACCAACTACATTTGATAAAGTGTTTCTTTGTGGATGATGCTAGCAAGTAATCAAAGTGCTTATGTGCACAAACGTTTTTGTTTATTATAAAAACTAAAAATAAAACAGAAAATCGTAAATTTTTATAATCTAATTTCATTATAAATTACTGAAAGTGTAAATCTTTAAGAATACTTTTATTGACAAATATTACCCGATTAGCAACAACGGAGTTTCTTAATAAAAGTCGTTTTCTTGTTTTGGTTTGCAACGTTTTTATTTTTGTTTTGCATATTCAATAGTAACCAAACTCGAATTAAAATCTAATCCTCCACACATGTCTTGGAATTGTTTGGCGTCGCCAAGTTTCTTTCATCCCATCTACCATAAGTGCTTGTTTAGTGCATGAACACTAACAAAATTTGCGTACTAAAATGGCAGAAAGTTTGCTGCATCTTCAATAACTTCATCCCGTATATTCTCTACCAATCAATCATTGTAGGTTTAAATAATACAACATAATTATAATTGTTATTATTAGGCCGTTTAGTATAGTTAAACGAAAAATTTGCATAAAATCAATAAAGAAGCACAAAAATGTTGAAGAAGAAAAAAAAACAACTCACAAACAACATAATTTGTAAACGCTTTTTGTGTTCTCTGTTTGTTTATTTTTATTATTTTTTCGTTGCTTCTCTTCAGGTGTAATGGGTGTGGTTCCTGACAACAGAATCATCGTCGGTGACTACCTTATGGCCCCATCTACATCATCCGCTTGAAATTAACTCTTACTTTACAAATGAATATAACTGCTACTCCTTCTACTACTACTCGTACTACTTCTTCTGCGTCAGCAATTTTTATTTCCTTTAATTTAATTGATACTTCAACATACACATAATTACTGATGGCAACCGCCTATGGAAGTTACTAAATATTGTTGTCATGTTACTTTTTTCGGTTTTTATTTTATCAAACAATAATAATATGATTGCACCCTCACAATGCTCACCGATTTAAGTGTATAAAAACACAAGGTTAAGTGCGCGACAGGTGGGGTACAAATCATTTTCACTTACAAATCGGTATTGATGAATGTACAAATTGCGGAAAACAACACACATGAACAGCATAAACAACAAATACATGTCACCCAATTTTTGTGTTGTTCTATTTACATTACAATAATATAGTTCATAGTTATATAAATATAACAAAAAAAAATATGTTGAGTATATCTTGAGGTGCATAAGTCGTTTTGTATTATGCTCAAAATCCGCACAACGAGTTCTAAGACGTTTTATTAAGTCGGTGTGTATGTTTCAAATGACTATTTAGTAAAATTGTGACAGATTACAGTACTGTTGAGTTTTTAAGATGATAATAATTATATTATAATGAAACATTTTAAAAATTACCATATTTTTGTCGCTGTTTTAAATGCACCACACTTCGTTCATCAAATGTATTAAAAGCATCTACTTATTAAATTTACTTGCGAAATTCTTTTCAAATATCAAACTATATATTCGTTAAAATACATAATGTGCATTGTACTGTGTTTTTAACATAATTGCTAAATATTAAATTATTACAACAACAACAAAAATAAAGTTAAATCAAATTTTGCCTACAACGTGTGAATTGTTTTAATTAATTACCAATGTTCTACAATAACTGGCAACGAGGCAAAAGATGTCATCACTGCCTCTATATATTCATATAGCTATATCCAAACATTAACCCAACATTCGTCTAGTTAATTAAAATTCTATCATTTGTTTAACTTAAA
>JANSTS010006047.1:8426-20609 GCA_026546915.1 Sylvicola fuscatus | reverse complement strand
CATTTTGTGGGGTGAGTTTTAATAATTTAAAGATTAAGACAAATGATGTTTTCATTCAATTAATCATTTATTTTGTAACATCATAAAACTTCCTTAAAGATTTGTTTACAACATTTATGTTTTAATTATGTAAACGTAATTGAAATACTCTGTCGTTAACGTAAACAAAAATAAATTAAACATCAAAACACCTAGTTAATCGGATCAACACATACAAATGCTTCAATTGAAGTTTAAAGTTTAACGGACGTTGTTTGATCTAATTATACGGTCAAATGTGCTTTCTGCCAGCTAAATGCAGCTTTGCAAAATGCATATGTTTAAATTATAAAAGTATTTAATTAAAATTACTGCACAAATTGGCTTAGCAGTTTTAATCTCTCTCTGTCTGAACAGTTGGCGTATTTTCCACTCACAGCAGGTTCTGAAGAGTCTGGGAAAATAATTATGGCAGAGATGCAAACTGGAAATACATTTTCATATTCTGTAATCCCAGTGGTCGGTCTTGGTGCTGCACAATTTATTGCTTCCACCCACCACCCACAATTGCCACCTGGCCGCCTTAATTTCCTGAAGATGCAGAAGGCGGCTTTCATATTAAATATGAAATCGCGGAACTGTTATTGGGCCATCCGATTTTGGTGTACAAGTCGCCAATGTCTATGCGCCCAAAGTGCTTAATTGAATTTTCATTTTCCCCTTTGCGTGGAAAATGTGCTTTTATTAATCCATTTTTTGTTTTAAAAGCTCGTCCCCGTGCACATTGGCCAGGTGCTATGCTGCCATTCGGAAGGCACTCCCAGATGATTATATGGATTAGTGCACTTCTATGTATGTTCATTGTACATGCCTCAATTTGTGCTAAAACATCGATGCATGGACGAAAATAAGCCGTTTATGTGGGTGAATGGCATGTGGGGTGGCAGCAGTTGTGAGTTGTGACACACACGCAGCGTCGATGATATGTGATAATCAAACGGCCGCAGATTTCCATGTAATTCGTGTTCGTCGGCTTAAATTATTGAACTAATTTGATTTGGTAAATTGATTTTTCGTGTAATTGCTTGCAATTTAGTTAAGCAAAGAGATCATCGACTAGGAGGAGTCCATGATTCCGATAAAATTGATAAGGGAAGATAAGCGATTTCGAGTTGGTGGCATTTTTATTTTTGTTTGGCTGCAGTATGTTAGTCAGCGTGGATATTTTTGGAATTGACTTGCAAAGGGATCTCATGTATCATTTGCCGCTCCTTTATCAAAACTTTGTTACGGCACAGCGTCTTCTATAAAATATTCATTGGCATTTATTTGATGGATTCTGATTTATGCGGGCATGACTATGTTGTATGTTGGATCTGTATCAAACCCATTTTTCAAAAATATATAGACTTGAGATGTCTTATTATTAATTTTCTCATTGTTTTCGTTAAGCAGGAATTCTTTTTTGCGCTCATACGTTTTCATTATTCATTTGCGAAAAGACTTCATTCTTCTCTTATCTTTACTGATTGAGTTGTTGCGATTTTCTGAAAGTATCAAAGAAATGACATGTCATAATATGGATGCAATTTATCAAAAAAATACACTTCAAGGACATATGGTTACTGTCTAAATGTACATACCTACGCAAAAAAAAAATTTATAGATGAAAATTATTGACGCCGTTTTCTAGAAAATTAAACTTAAACTTATCAAAGCAAACATTTTTTAGAGACAGATAGCAAAAATTTACGTTCTCTAGGCAAACCGTTTTTTCTTCTTCTATATCTTAAATGGTAAATTTAATTATTTCACACTTCACGGTCAAAATCAAATTTCTAAATCAGCCAAACAGATGCTTCATATTAAGTAAAATAGCGTTTATAAGTTTTGATTACTTTACATACCTAAAATTTGGTTTTAATTTGAAGATCCTTGAATATCTGTAAAGAATTTGAACTTCAGTCATACATGAAATTCAATGTCAAGAAATCATGTAAATAAAATATAAATAATTACTGAGCTTTGACTTTTAGCATAAAGATTTAATCATCATCGAAATAAATGGTTATGAGCACTCACATTACATTTCTGTACCGTTATTATTACAAACATTGTGGCAAGTGGCAACATGTTCAACCCTTTGTACAACATACTCATACGTGGTGGCATTTTTCAGCACCCGCAGCTTTGCAACATTTCCAGTCGAGAAGAATTACGCGGATGCATTAAATCATAAAGCCTACACGCTGATTTAATGACTCGTTTTTAATTAAAAATTCCTTTTTGCCGATCCCAGCGTTATTAAAGAACGCCTCCGCCAGGCCTCATCACGGCGCAACACATTTTGGCAAACGTTAAGTACTGGTAGCTCCTGTACAGGCGAATATTCATGTAAATTATCATATGCATGAGGCATTGCCTTCCAAAATATTATCCACGGCGGAATACGTCTAATGTCAGATGTGTTTACGTCTCTTTATTCATACAAAACAATATAAACGTTCTCCGTTTTTGCAACGATCCATATGCGACCTCCGCATTCCCTGTTTTGTACGACAAAAACGAAGTCCTTTGTTGTAAATATATCGGCAATCACCCTT
The DNA here is from genome assembly GCA_026546915.1 of Sylvicola fuscatus. NCBI lineage: Eukaryota > Metazoa > Arthropoda > Insecta > Diptera > Anisopodidae > Sylvicola > Sylvicola fuscatus. Next base: position 18,027 of record JANSTS010006047.1, on the reverse strand, counting down.
GTCCCTGCGCGAGTACACCCGCACAATGGCAGCCGCTCCTGATATTCCTTTACGTTTATACGGCCGTCATTGTACAGCCGTTGCGCATTGACTAACTGGTCGTCGATAGGGAGGCAGGGAAAAAGGATACCTACATGGAAAAAGCGGAGCGTCTGAAATGAGCGTGCCAGAGTCCCATATTCCATTGAAACATTGCTAGTTTCATTCTTGTATACATGAATGGCTCTGTCTCCGGCATCGACATTAGTACTCCCACAAATGCACGATCCTTTTATGCGTTTAATTGCAATTAGAGCGTCAAAGCTTAAGTTAATTGCAACGCCCGTCGACGAGTTGCATGTCATGACAATGCCGTCTGACTGTTGCAAGGCAATACTACAGCTGCAAAGAGTCCTTACATGCGCAACAAACATTATTTACTTCCGTCTGTGTGGTCAAAAGGGAAGGAAGGGAGTCTCTGCAGAATCCTTCGTGCCATGTCTGCGGGTGTCGATGGATGGGTGTTGGGGCTAACACGTGACTTGCATCACATCTACTTCACGCCACCCTGTGAATCCTTTGGGACACATGTGGCGTTTTAAATGCATGAAAATATGATATGTCGCGCTGCTCATGTGGCAAAGCAATCTCATCATTTGGCGAGGACATCGACTTCATGTTTTTTTTATTGTGAAACGTCTATTTGGATGTAAAAATTCGCGTTTGTCAATAATCTTCCTATATGCATTGCACAATTGCACTTTATTTAGCTCTAAGATGGCATTTGACAATGCGCCGCTCCAAGCAGCTTTCAAGTACTCCTTGCAGTTGTAACCGAATGAAATCCTCTCCGTGTGATCCATTCACTGCTTTCATATATGAGAGTTCCTTCAATCTGGCGAAAATACATAGGTGCATTTCCATGTGTGATATTTACAATGCAATAAAGGAAACGGATATGAAATTTACACACTGCCAGCATGCAGTCGCATTGCATACAATATGTTTGAAAAGGCTCCTTCATTTGCCATATATTCGTACATGCACGAATGTTTACGGCTCATTCAAATATCCTGTCGCTGCAGCAGGGCTGCGAACGTTCGTCCTGTATTGGGGTGGGTTACGTTTTACGACGCGTCGCGTCGTGGACTCTTTATGAGTTTACGGGCGTGTGTACGTACTTACTATCTCTTACGACCTACACTCTGCTTGTGATAGGTTTTTTCTTTTCGAAAAAAAAGTACGAAGAAGGAGGAAAAAGTTGAAGAAGACACAAATGTGGCAACTAGGCACCAGGAGTAGAGTATTTGCACTTTGCTGTGCTGTAACGTACGTTGGTACGGCTGTGTGGCTGCTGACGCGATTTTATGCCCATACATAATGGTGTAAATTGTGCACCATTTGCACCCCATCTTCGCGGTGTGTGTGTGTGTGTGTGAGTCAGTGTTTGGTTGTTGTTAGTTAGTTTTGTAAATTTACGCTTACGTTGTGAATTGCGTCTTTGCCGCAGCTTTTTGCGCGCTGTTACATTATCCTGCTTTATATCCTTACGTTCAAAATATGAACACGGTTAGCTTTTAGTGAGGGGGAGGTTTACTTTGGAAAAATGTGCCGACTCTTTGTTCACGTGTGCATGTGTGCACCTATATTCAGTTATCGTATGTTGGCAAGGCTATAGGGATTTTCTTGTGGCGCTACATAAAAATAATCTTGATATATTTGATGAGAGAAGCTGATCCCTTTGCTTAACCAAACATCAATAAAATAGTATGTTGAAGTGAATGTTTTGAATGTCTTCTGCTAACAAATAAGTCAAAAGGCTGGCTTTTTGTGGGCTTTTTATTTTAAAATGTCTTTGAAGATCGTCTTTTTAAACCAACCTTTGACAAGGTTTTTGGTCACAGCCACACAAATGATTCAACACAAAACTGGTCCTTCCAAATTAAGACGACCAAACTTCACATTTACCATCTCCATCAACAGTTAACTGGTTTAAGGCCTTTTTCAAGGTATATAGGCATTTTTCTTTGCCACAATCAACAAATTCTTCTTACACATGAAAACTTTGTAGAAACCATAGTCCATATCCAATTTTTAATAGCAATTTAATCTAAGCCATGAGTATGGAAATGTATTCATATTTGCCATGGCATGAAAAATGCTCATTACATTGATATTAACCACAATCATGCTGGATGTCTTGTGTTAACATCACGCACCAGACAGTGACTGTAGAGCCAGTCTATTGACATTCCATTCACATTCTCCATTGTAGCCGATCAACCTTTATACATAAATAACCGTTGGTGTAGCTGCGTCTTGAGCGACACACCAGCAGATTGTATTTACGTGAAGATGTTACGTCTGTGAATTAGCATTAAATCGTTGGAGAGCGGACGCTTTTCCAAATCGTCCAGAAATTCTTATTTACTGTTCGTCTGGAATTTCAGCGTTCGTCGTGCTTCTGGCACAGGGAGTAGCGCATACCTTCTTGGTTGGTGCCACCACTTTAGAGCGATCGTTGCATATTTTGTGCACGCACAATTGAGGCGAAATCAGAAAAATAATTGCTTACAATGGCGATGATGCAACATTCTCAAGTATGGGTTAATTTGTTTATTGTTGTTGTCGGAACGTCTTACATTTATTTACTCCACTTATGTGCAATTTTAGGCGGCTTTACAGCATAGGAAAACAAAGCAATGAATGAATAATTCGTGCGAGTTTCTGCATAACTTTTGTTCACACAATTAGCTTAATTGATATAGTCATGTAACATTGAGACAGCGTCTTAGGTTGTACGGCTACGGGCCAGATGCACGATTGGCGTGCGGGTGAGCTGGAGGATAGAAGAAACACCAATTGAGACAACCATGCACATGAATTAACGGAAATAATGTTATTTATATTTCATAAGCTTTTGCGCTTATATAATGGGACGCTTTCTTTGTGTACCTGCACTTTCCCTTAAGTAGATTGGTTGCACTTGGCGAAACTCGCAGTTATCATTTTGCATTGTTCGACTTGGTATGCGGCGAATGCGTCGTCGTCTCTCGTTTCATTGAAGTAATTATGCGTTTTTTCGTCAGTCTGTATTCCGTTAAGACGTGTAAATATATATGTTAAGATGGAAACCTGTTTTGTTCTGCGAATGTTAAAAGCCCTTTTGTCTCTTCAAATTTCTCCACAAAATGAATTGTATGGCCTTTTTATTAACTTGATCCATTCCAACCAGAAGCATTGCTCCAGTCGCGCCCACTTCCACACATACCAGGACCTGGCCAGGCGGTAGTCAACTGTCTCGACGGTGATTTGCTGTCACAGGATCCGTCGCTGCTCTCACAAGCCAATCAATCTCAGTCGTCATCCGGCTTCGAGTCAGCGCACAGATGGACCTCCAAAGAGAACCTGCTGGCGCCCGGTCCCGAAGAAGACGATCCTCAACTCTTTGTCGCGCTCTACGACTTTACGGCGGGCGGCGAAAATCAGCTGAGCCTACGCAAGGGCGAACAAGTGCGAATACTCTCCTACAACAAATCCGGTGAATGGTGTGAGGCTCACTCGGATTCCGGTCTTGTCGGTTGGGTGCCCTCAAACTATGTGACGCCAGTCAATTCGCTGGAGAAACACTCATGGTATCACGGCCCCATCTCACGAAATGCGGCCGAATATCTTCTCAGTTCCGGCATCAATGGTAGTTTTTTGGTGCGCGAGAGCGAAAGCTCACCTGGACAACGCAGTATTAGCCTCCGGTACGAGGGACGCGTCTACCATTACCGGATATCCGAGGACTCGGACGGCAAAGTGTATGTGACGGCGGAGGCGAAATTTAATACGCTGGCGGAATTGGTGCACCACCACAGCGTATTGCACGAAGGACACGGACTGATTACGCCACTTCTGTATCCGGCGCCCAAACAGAACAAACCCACCGTGTTTCCGTTGAGTCCGGAGCCGGATGAGTGGGAAATCTGTCGCACGGATATTGTCATGAAGCACAAGCTTGGCGGTAAGTTAACAAAAAATGCCTATTGTGAGATTCTCTATTCGCGATTTTTTCACTATGACAATTTAATGGTTCGCGTCTATTAAAATTAATGGAGAGAAAACTATCATTATGTATATGTTTTTTTTTTTTGCATAATATTTGTAACAATCTAAAATGTTTACGTCGTTTCTCAGGCGGACAATATGGTGAAGTGTATGAGGCTGTATGGAAGCGTTATGGGAATACAGTGGCTGTAAAAACGCTAAAAGAAGACACAATGGCATTAAAAGACTTTCTGGAGGAGGCAGCTATCATGAAAGAAATGAAGCATCCAAATTTAGTGCAATTAATCGGTGAGTTTTGAATTTTTTTGTGTAATCTTGACTCGTCACTAAGTTAATTACTTTTGTTGTTTCCTTAAGGCGTTTGCACAAGAGAGCCTCCTTTCTACATAATCACGGAGTTCATGAGTCACGGTAATCTGTTGGATTTTCTGCGATCAGCTGGTCGTGAGACTCTCGACGCTGTCGCCCTTCTCTATATGGCCACCCAAATAGCATCCGGCATGAGCTATCTGGAGAGTCGCAATTATATTCATCGTGATTTGGCTGCCCGCAACTGTCTTGTGGGTGATAACAACCTGGTGAAAGTCGCTGATTTCGGCCTGGCACGTTTGATGCGCGACGACACGTACACGGCGCACGCGGGCGCCAAGTTTCCCATCAAATGGACAGCACCAGAGGGTCTGGCTTACAACAAGTTCAGCACCAAGTCCGATGTCTGGGCGTTTGGTGTTTTGCTGTGGGAAATCGCCACTTACGGTATGTCACCGTATCCCGGCATCGACTTGACGGACGTGTTCCACAAACTGGAATCAGGCTATCGAATGGAGCGACCGCCCGGCTGTCCGCCGGAAGTGTACGATCTGATGCGACAGTGTTGGCAGTGGAATGCACAGGATAGACCGTCATTCAAGAATATCCATCATGCGCTAGAGCATATGTTTCAGGTTTGTTTGGGATTAGTAGTACAGTGTTGTTGACCCAGTTGTTGGGCTTGTCTTTAGTTCGTTTTTCTTTTGTTTTCTGCGGATGTTAGCAAAAGAGAATTATCGACAAAATGGTTAAGAGTTTTGTTTGTGTTGTCATTGAGTAGGAATCATCGATCACGGAAGCCGTAGAAAAGCAATTACAGGGTGCCGCACAGCCAAGTTCAACACCACAGATGGTAAAAAAGCCACAAATTAGCTCACATGCACACCATGAGCCAGTGACACCATTATCAGGTAATTTCTAGCCGCACGTATTTGTGTACGCTGTGAATCGATAATAACTCCGTGGGCTATTGTTACAGAAACGGGCTCCACGACGTCGAAGCTTAGCACATTCTCATGTACGGCAGCCAAAGCCAGCGTTCAAATGCGACGGACGACTAATAAGAAAGGGAAAACTGCACCGGCACCACCCAAACGAACCAGGTTTATTTGAATGACATTATTTAATTTATTGATTGTTCTTGGTCTTCCTAATTCTAATTCGACTTTATCTCTCCTCTACCTTTTGATTTAATTTTCATTTATTTGTGTCTTCCTTGATAACCACACCAACCCAATGTAATCTCACTCTAATCTTTGCCTTTAATCCTTTAATAATATCCGCTTATGTTAATTTCCCTGTATCATATTACGTTTATTACTGAATTTTTTTGTTTGCCAACCGACAGCCTCTTGTCTTCCAGCCGCGACTCCACCTATAGGGACGACGACAACCGCCATCTGGATGAGCTGAACACTAACGGTACAATTGCCAAGTCCTCTTCTTGCAGTAGTTTTTTAATCGATGTATTATTCAGAGGTATTTTATCATGTGGAAAAGGTGGTAAATGATCACATTCAGTCTATTTTTTTGGAGCGTTTTGTTTCGGTAACATACGACTAACTATATGTGTTCAATTTAACAGAAATATTTACTGAATAATACAATTAATTAATATTTAGGCTAGTTTTTTTATTGTTTGCTAACATTTATAAGGTAGTGAGGATGTCCAGTTGGTTAGAGTTTCATGGTTGTGGGACAAACAATTGTAATCATGTAATTAACACGCAACAGAATGCTTAATCAAAATGATATTTTAAGGAAAATCGGTGTTTTTGGTGCTAAACTCTGTCTGGGTCAGGCATTTGTTCAAAAACTTAAAAAAAAGACTGTTTTTTACTAAATTAATCGTCTAACCGCTCAATAACGCAGACGAAGCTGTGTAACACGTGTGATTGCAAGTAGACTAATCAGACCAATAGCTGGTATATTGGAACACGACCTCAATAGTAACACTGTCCCAATTATTAACTTATTTGTGTTGAGCTTCTACCTTTAATAATAACTAAATTACCCCAAAAGCCAATTAAAAGTGTATAACGACAATTTTTCTAGGTTTATCACGTGACATCGCCACAATGTCAAATCGCAACGATTCTGAGAACGAGGCGAACGAGGTGACGCCCGACACAGATACAGATAGCCAAGAGCAAATGCTCAAGCATGGCGGCTCGTTTAAGCGTCCAGCACCCGTCATGGGAAATCGCGGCCTAGAGACGCGTAACAGTAAGCGTTCACAGCAGCATCAGCCACATCCGGCGCCGGCCTACGGTTCCAAAAAGGATGCGATTCTGTCGCAAGGTGTGACTGTCGGCGCTCTGGAGGAACAGAATGTTAAGCGTGCCATCAATCGGTACGGTACCCTGCCCAAGGGCGCCCGAATTGGCGCCTACTTACAGTCACTGCGACAAAATGCTACTCAGCTCGAGGCCGGCGGTGGTGGACAACAACAGTCGTCATTGATTCAAACAAATGTACCACCAGAACCGCCACCTCCACTTCTGCCGCTGCTTACCAACAACACCGCCTCGACTAACACCACTGTTGGCGGTGCACTGTTGCACTCACCAAAGACTGTGATGAAAACGCAACCGCAGATGATACGCAGTAATTCGTCAAGCGGCGTCACCATGGCCAATTCCGCGACAGCCAGCCTCAATAAGTTGCAGCGCCATCGTACCACCACCGACGGCACCATGATGACGTTCTCGTCGTTTCGCGGAACAAGCAGCAGCCCAAAGCGTGCCATTCAGCCAACTTTGGCTGACCTTGAATTTCCACCGCCACCACTTGACTTGCCGCCACCGCCCGAGGAATTCGAACTGGGCGACTTGGATGTGCCGCCGCCACGTTCATTTGACAATAGTATGCAGCCGCATTCATTGCCGCCACCCTCAAATGACGTGTCCAACACTGAGCCAAGTGTGGAAGAGGCGAGCTCACGTTTTGGCGTTAGTTTGAGGCGACGTGAGCCTTCAACTGACTCGGCCAGTTCACTGGGCAGTCCGGCGACAGATGGTTGCAGTGAACAAGCGGCCAGTGTCAAGGAAAAACTTGAAATGAAGTTGGTGGCGGAGATCAAGGAACGGGCTGAGCAACATAATAAAGTAAAATTGTTGCCACCACCACCGCCGCCGCCTGCATCCAGTATTGATGTGCCAAAGGGTGAGAGAAGGAATTTAGTCGATCCAGTTTCGCAATTAGTCAGTGAATTGGCTGAGAGTATGAATCTTCCAAAAGCGTCACATGGTGTTGACAGCAATAAAAAAGTGACGCCAACATCGACGTCTGCCCAGTTGCCACCAAAATCGGTGACGCCATTTGATAACAGCACTGTGGTGCCGGGAAATACGTTTAAAGCTCAATTGAAGAAAGTCGACCCCAAAAAGATACTGTCGACGCCACAGAAGGAGGAGACAAATACAATAATTGATTTTAAGTCTCGATTACGTAAGGTGGAGAATAATAATGAAAACGAAAGCCCAATTGCGTCGACGGCAACAGAGATAAATGACAACAAGAAAATGGATGTGTCTTGTAATAAAGATGAACATAAGGATATTAGCGACGAGGACAAGTCTAAAAAGAATGAATTTAACAAGAAAAATGGTGAAACCAAATTAATTGAGTTGGACATAAATGCTAAGAAAAAATCCGCAAATTCTGACAAAACGATTGAGCTAAAGAAGACTGAGATTAAAATTGAGATTCAAGAGGACAAAAAGCGTGAAAGTCTAGAAGGCAATTCCCTAAAGTCGTCCAACGGAGATGACGACAAGCGCAAAAGTACCGGCAGTATTAGTAGCCTAAAGAAATTGTGGGAGGCGAAGGAGGGCAGCAACAATGAACAAAACACTCAGCTGAGTCCGAAGATGGCGTCCAAAAATGCCACAAACAATAACAAACCCGATTCGGATGACTCGACGGCCGAGAGTGAGCCGCTGAATTCAAACAAAAAGCCAGCCGTACCCATGAAGCCAACCAAATTAACTATTTACGCCACTCCAATTGCGATCAAGGCGATACCACCCACATCTGGCTCCGAACCTCTGGCCACAGTCACCAACACTATTAACTCAATGTCGACACCAGCCACAACAATGCCAACCACCAACAGTATAAATACTAGCACGACGCATATAAGTCGCGAGGGTATTCTGGAGTTGGTGCAGTTGCTCGAGGTGAGCCTTAAGACACCAATTGCCTCGATATCAGCCTCACAGTGGCTGCAATTGAGTGATAAGCTCAATATTCTGCAAAATTCATGTGTCTGCTTTGCCGACAGAGAAACGATTCCGCCTCACTTGAAATTCCATTTCCGAGAGTTGGTGATGCGCGTCGAAAATCAATCACGGTGCCTGCGATCGGCGGGCAGCAAAAATGTTCAGGACAACGAGAAGTTGATAGTGGAGGTGGGGCAGTCACTTAAGCAAATATCTAATGCATTGCACAGATAAAGTGGGAGTCGTTCCCCAAATCGGATTAAACACACAACACAATTTAAGACCGTTTTATTCTTATAGTTTGTATTAATTTATTTATTGCATTTTTCGATTATTTAACTATTTTGTTTGTCTTTGATAACATAAGAAATTTCAAGAGCTTAAACTTACTACTTTTTTGGCGAACAAATTTAAATTTATAACGTTTACCTATATTTAACTTAGGACAACCTAAATTTTCTCTTAAAATGCTCTCAGTTGTTCCATTAGTTTCTTAACTGTGATAGATTTGGAACAATTTCTGGGGGAGAATTGTGCTTGAATGAGACTTTTTTATAGAAATTTTCGCGAGTTTTTATTTTATTGTTTTTTTTTTTGAAGATTGCATATTTGTTTGAGCGGTTTTAAAACATATTGATAATTAAAATTACTGGCTCAACAATTGGTTGTTGGCACGTTTTCCTTAATAGTTTTTACTAAAAAAAACGTTACGAGAGATTTCTTCGTGTGTTCGCATATCAATTTGTATTGTAAAAATAATGATTTAGTTTTGATATAAGGACCCTTAACTGTCAGTGATGGTAATTATATTTTTAAAGCTTTTTTAATTTATTTTGTATGTGCAGATATGTTATTTTCTTATGAAAATCAAAACATAAAGCATTATTTATCATTAAATTTCATTTGACGTGTGTTTCTCACAAAACTTTAATCACTCGCTAGACTGGAACCATTAAAAACTATTTTTTTTTGTTGATAATTTGAAATGTACTGCATGACTCAATAATATATAATTCATAAAATATTTACCAGTACTT
>JANSTS010006046.1:8986-24723 GCA_026546915.1 Sylvicola fuscatus | reverse complement strand
GTATTCTTAAAATAAACAATGCTTAAGGATTGAGTATAAAGTAACCAAAACAAATGTAAAACCAAATAAACATTTGGCATTTAAGCCGTTGTTAAAAAAAAATGTTTAAGTAAATATTTTTATGTTTATAACAACAAAAAAGTAAACACGATTAAATGTTAAAATTTTAACCTTTTAGGCTGAATTTTCTCGGAACATTGCTGCTCTAAAATTGTTTGTAATAAATTATGTACATAAGTACAGTAAATGTATTAAAATTATTAATAATTAGAATAAAGGCGCTAATTAACAATCAATGGTATTTTAAATAAAGTCTAAATCAGTCTCACGGCACTTATTTAGTGATGACAATTAAAATGTCAAACTTCAAGATGCAGTCTCGCCCACGCTCAATCAATCATACAGCAAACGAAGTTGATCAATCAAAATCATCAAACAAATTCGAAAATAGAAAATATAAAAACTGAATTTTCAATAAATAACTGTTCAAATGAAACAATAAAATTAAAATTTTCTCAATACAAATGTTTAAATAAAAACAGGTTTTATAGACTATTTACACTGGCTAGATACGAGTAATATAACCTAGATTATGTGTCGATAACGACGTTCACTAAAATAAATCGTTCTTCTGGTGATTTGTGGAATTAGTTAATTGAAAAAAATAATACAATAGCAAAAAAAAAACTGAACTAATAAAATTTATTTTAAAAATTAGATTTTAAGCTCCATTATTTTAGCTATCAATATTTTAGAAAAAACTAAATACTGGTGGAGTCAATTTTAAACAAAAAAAGGAACAGAAGTGACAAGCTGTTTCACATCGCATTCTTTGAATTGTCGTAAGTAAATTATTTATTCAAAATTTCCGGAAATCAATATGTTTAATTTCCTTTTCCGATGTTTTTGAGTATAATTTCCGTAGAAAAAGGCAAAAAATAAATTGCAAATCAAATATAGAATTGTTGTGGGTAAAACCAGCCGCATTCAAATGCAAATTGTTCTTCAATTTTTATTTATTAAATTTAAATTTGAGTTCATTGTTATTTAAATAAAAACCGTTCTTTTTTGGACAGATTTTACCATACAAAAAAAACGCAGATAAAGAGGAGCAAGTCATCGTTTTCCAAGCAGTCGACAAAACACGCTTTACGTCTTTGTATTTAATCAAGATCTCGATTTGTTACCTGCGATTTAACACTTGTAATTTTATTAAAGAAATTATGAGAAATATCACCGATGGTCGTGACCGTTCACTTCATAACAACGGTCAGCGGCTCAAAAATAAGATAGAAAAAGGGCGGCCGAGTCTATTGACCCGCGCGCCTGCTTGAATCTGACCTTCTTTGCACAAGATCTCAATCTGGCGCGCATTCTTTTGTTGAACTCAGCCCAAACCGATTACCGGCCCCAAGAAGGAACTTAACACAAATTACACGCGACGGGCATGTCGGCAGCGGCACCGTGCCTACCACTCATAATTTATAATGTAAATGAATGCGCCGTCATAATTCATTTAACGGAATCATAAACTAAATGGAATATAATAATCGTCATTAGCATGCTAATCATATTACACATCATGCCACTTGATTACGTGCAAATTGAAATGAATCTCGTCGTACATGCGATGCTGGCAGGCGCCTCATCTAGCCATCCGGGGCGCTCGCCTACCCCCCGCGCGCGCCATAGCTGACGTGGCAGAGGGGTGTAATAATACATTTAGTTTTCGGGGAGCTCACTCAATTTCCTATGCTCGAGTGGAACCGCCTTCGATATCGCCGCCACGTAATAATTGTATTTGTACAAAACCGACTGATGACAGCGTGTGTGATATATCGATGCGGTATCTGTCAAAAGACAAATTAATTGCACAGACGCACATTTTTGAAGCTTCGGCCGGGTCTCGGGCGTGATCCAAATACCAAGTGCTCCCCCCAAATCCCTATCAAATTGAATAACTTGCAAATATTTGGCAGAAAGTTGCTAATGAAGCGTGTCAGTGCACCAACAACAATTAAGTGGAAAAAAAAAATTTTTTGACGCAAAAAACGAAATTTGCGCCACATTTGAAATGGAAATTTTTATTCTATTAAATTGTTAATGAACAGATGTTGAAGCTAAATAATTTTCATGTTCCAAAGGAAATAAGCAATTTAAAAGTCAACGGTTTAAATAATAAATTGTTGGTATTGTAAATATCAGCTTTCGAGGCGACGCGACGCCAAAAAAAAAGTTCAATTTGAAAAGTTTTCGCAAATACTCGACTACAGCACCAAAAAAAATACTTAATAAAAAAAAAACTTTGCTTCTGTTTCGTCCTAAATAAACTTGAAAACTTCTGCTGTTTGATTTTTTCTCGCTCCTCCGAAGTGATAATTGATGATGAAATGAAATTGATGATTGGAGGTTACTTAGGGTTAGACTTGTTCCGACTCTGGGCGGTTCGGTGTAATTAAATTGAAGCCGCGTGATGGCGTGATGCGTTCAGTTGCGTTACGCATGACGTGGCAAGTGCGTAGAAATAGACAGATCTATCGTATCCGTGTGGCACAACATGACACTGCATCCGAGTGCGTTTCCTCTTCATTCTCAGCAGATCACAATACTTGCGTAACTGCAGGGTACGCCTTGGTTAGCCAGCGTAATGATTAAAGTGCGTCTGTACATTAGTCTCGTTCCATTAGCTATGTTTACTTTCTACACGTTTCCTAATCATCGAATACACGAGATGAAAAGGTAATTTTCGGATTTCCGATATTAGAGCATAAACTATAAATCAATAGCGAGGTTTTCCGAACGGTTAAGGATTAAGTGAAATTCGATTGGGACTTGTATTCTAGTGGCATTTACATTGTACAGTGACTAATGAATTGATGTCCTTTTCGATTCTTGAGTGATTAAGGAAGATACCGAGTTAGTTAAAGAAAACATATTTTTAGTTTTTTAAAAACCTAAACAAAATTTCCCCAAAAAACAAGAATGAATCTGTTTATCCCAAAAAAGCCAAGGAAATATAAATTGGCAATTTAGTTCCCATTCAACCGATTGTAAGCAAATTCTTAATTACGATTATCTCGAAAACGCGCCAAACGATTTATTCTTTCTTTTGACAAATTTCTGGAATCCAATCATTTGCATTAATAAAACATATTAAGATCAAATAAACTTGTAAGGTTGAGTAAGTTTCCTAGAAATTTTCCCAACCGCATTCTTTACAATAAAAAAAGGATAGGTTTCCGCAACAAAAAAAGGGTTTATTATAAGAAGCAATTCTTTGAATATGAGACATGGCAAATTGGTATGATAGGAGTAAGGGAAGCACTAAAATCATGTTAAACAACATAAGCCGCTGGCAGTTTGCTGTAGATGCCCACGGCAAAAGAACATTTCATCCCTTGCTTAAGTGACAAAAACTTCCTCAAAACGACCGATAATTGGGTGTTTGATGTATAAGTAAAATCCTGAGAGCTTTTTCCTGGATTTAATTTGGCTGTTTTCTGGGATAATTCTACAATTCAGATGTTTATTTCTCGACTTGAGTACTTCAATAAAACCGTTTAATCAACAAAACGCTACTAGAAATCTCCTAAGAAGGTTATCGAACTTAATTAACGAATCTAAAACAAGTCTACTTCAATGCTGACGTAAGAAGCAGTCTTCAGCATATAACAAAAGCGCAAATAAAGGAACTTACGTCTTGTGCACCACTAACCACACCAATTAACATCGGTGGAAATGCACTGTAAAGATGTTGCTTGCATAGTTTAGTGCTAACGAACGCCTGGGGCGATGTGCAAATGACACTAAGGGTTGCGGTAGTTACACGATGTCTTAGCTCACAACTATATATTAAAATGAATATTACATATGTTTTATTGCATGTGGGGGCAGAACTCAGCAAGATTCATCCACATAGGGAAGGAAGGAAAAAATATATCGAAATAAAGAGATGGCAAATACAATATCTAGAAGAAACACATAGAAGCGGTCGCAAAAGAACTGAGGCATCCACGGTAAGCCTGGCAGTGCCACATAGAAAATAGTAAGTGAAGCATAATGAAAGAAGAAACGACGCCAGATAAACATATAATGCTCGTACAACACGCTTTTGAAGCGCGCGTTTCAATGGTCATGAATCGTGATACGTGATGCTTTTGTTGTGGATCATTAAATGCTGCTTCCTAAGTTCAATGTTAATCCTCCAAGTACAATAAACTAGTTGGGTTAACCACATTTTTGGGGATAATATATCAAACACTTTATTATATTGGTGGCGGCGGCTGTGGATGGGTGGAAGAGGTGAGGTGGGGTGGGGTGTGGGGGGTGTATTTGCAGGCAGCCATAGTTAAATCAACAATGAATATGGCAAACGAAGCGTTTCGGCAGCAAATTGCAAGATAGGCAATCTAATTTGCAACTTTCGGCGTAAATTGTGAATGCACACCAGCACAATGGCAATTGGCAGTTTCACATATTGTTGACATAAAGCTGAATGATATAATAGTCGAGTTCGAATGAGAATTGAGAAGTGCACAAGGATGAATTGGGCTCGCCGTCGACTCGAACGAGTTAGGCGTAAGGATGTTCAGAGTTGGTTTGACTTCGCAATGGTTGGGTTACTCTGCAATTGCAGCTGTTTCTAATTAAATCATTGGGAATAAGCTAAACAGACAGACTTGCGAGAATTTCCGAAATAAGGACGAACAGGAGTTTTTGAATAATTGGGTTAAAAAGTGTTTCAGTGTCTAAAAGTAAATTTTTCGTTTGAATGTTGCGGCTCATAAACAGTTTAACCTCGAAATTCCCATCTCTCTAAACCAATTAAGTCGATTTTCGAAAAATTATTTTCACAAGTAAAATGTTAATTAAAACAGATTTAAATTGTTTATACAGGAAAAACATTTACAATTTAAAAGTTAAAGCGAAAATCACCGTTTTCATAAATAACAGAAGCGGCCATTAAAAACCGTTGTCGTCCCACATCATTCTTGGAGGCGACATCGTGGACCAGTTGCAAAAATGATGACGAACACTTGCATTTCTCCACAATTTTGCTGTTGCTGTTGTTGCTGCTTTATTTTTTTATTTTTTTCAATTACAAAAGTATGAAGCTTTAATCATCGCTGGCGCTGAAAATGTAGGACGATGCTTGAAAATTGTTTGCATTCGGCGATCGAGGTCAACCGTGACATCTGGCTTCAACAAGTTGGATGGCCTCGCCAGCGCAAACATTCGCGCCGCTTAGAGCAGCGCATTTTGATTTCAGCGACAAAATCACTCCACCAAAGTTATGATTTTATTTGCTCGTTGATTTTCCACCTACATTTCTGGACAGGATGAATTACAGCAAGGAATTTCGAAATTCCAAGAGTGTTTCGGAAACCAATATCCAATCTGACTAACTAGCAAAATTTTGCTAAAACTTTTAACTATTTAAAAATAGTCCAAAAAAGCGTTTCCACTAATTACTGAAAGCTTCAAACGACGCAGGTAACATTTATCAAAAGCCCGAAAAAAAAAAAGTTTCTCAAATGAATTATGAATTTCGTAAATTTTTGCGGCCGACCAAGTTAAAGGTACCGAAAACGTGCGGCTACTAAACACATTTGTTTACCTTTGTATTGTATAAGGTGACACCGGAAGAAAAATTAAGCTCTCCTTGAGTACAGTCTTGAGTAATCGCTCATGAAATGATGGATTTTACTGGGAAATTGTCTTCCATCAAAGTTTCTCCCATTATTTTAACAATGACTTATCACTTGAGCATTCAAATGATGTTTCGAAGTAAATATTTCAGCAACGGCCAAACGATAGTGAGTGAATTCGATAATTTAATTAATCACCGAGTATTCGATTTCAGACAAATAAACAACGAAATCGATTCAATATGTTTAAACGGTCTCATGCTATTTAAACAGTGGGTGTTCGTTTAATTGCGAAAGCCACTGTTCGTTAGCAAATAAATGGAGGAGAAACCAAACAAAAGTCGCATTCGGTTTAACTGCCGCGAATTTTTGCCTATCTTCAGCGTGGGCCTAATGAAATTTCCAATAAGAAACACTTAAAATTTGTGCTGAGCCATGTAAGCAGCTCCAATTTAGTTTAAATGTCGTCTTGAATTATATAGTTTAAGTTGTTGAATAAATTTCAGATAACAAACCAGACGATAATTTGTATCGCTTTCACACTTTACAATCTTAAAGAAATCTGTTAAGACAAATAAATGCGCGACCCACATAACATCATAATTACTTTAAAGTGTCGTTGCCGCGTCTGCCAGGTGCCAAATGCCTATAAACTTGTCAAAATACCCTAAACTACGCTCGTCAAAATCTAAGACGAAACTTAAGAAAACAACACAATCGCCTGTATAGAAATCTAATTTTAGGAGCGCGCTTCATACTTATTAGTTAGTCACGTCGCGCGTCGCGCGTCGCTTCCAATCCTCATCGATGCGACTTTTGTGTATCCAAGACTCTCGATTCTTACTGTTCAAACATTAGATTAGATGGGTGAGAAAAATGTCACCTAATTATAAAATGATCATCGACATGAATTGAAACTAACGACTCCGTGTTAACTGTTAATGGTTTTGGGTTATGTGAGTGGGGGGGAGGGGTGCCACCAAAACATATTTAATGTTATTGGGAAAATGTCATACCCTCTAGCCGCATGTCGATGATGTGTGGTGATTATGCATTTCATGATGCGGGATGTGAGTGAATGTTAAGCACTAGCTACTTAGTAGTTAATTCGAATTTATGAGTTTAAGCTGGTAAAATAAAGATGGCACAGTTTTGTGTTGAAAAGGAAAAACATTTCAATTATACTGAAAACAAACAGAAAAACAAAAAACAAATACGTACAAAGTTCAACCACACTCAATTGAAAACGTTTTAGATTTTAATGCCTCAACATATGTGGATCACCGTAATGTTCAGCAGCATGCCAAATCTCTCCCTTTTTCTTAAAGATCCTTTACAATAGTCACAGATATGCAGCAACCAATTGAAGTACAAGCAAATTGGCAGGGTGCCAGATGCAACATGCAGATCCCTTTTTGGGTGGGGGTGCGAAATTGAGGTTGCATATAAATGCACACATTTACAAACAGGCGGCAGCATGCATGACAATACCAATCAAGTGTTCTTGTAGGAAGTTTTGATCCCATATAAGGACATTCAATCAATGTTTGATTCAATATTGTCGCGAATTTGGAATGTTTGAATTTTCGACACTCTCCGAATTCGTACTTGGGTTTTCTAAAGGACGAAAAGGAATTCAGTAGAGTTTCTAAACAAAAGAAATTGCTTCAAAGTTAGAAACAAATTACAATTTTTTTGTTCTATTTCAAAGAATTTACAAGTTTTTTCATTGTAATATTGATATAAAAAAGAAAAGGAGAAAGAGCTTATCCTTTTTCGGCTGCCTGGATTATTAAGCTTATTTGACACGAGAACAACCCTATAATGGCTCTCAAAACTTACATTGAGCAAAAACAAAGTTGCTGTACGTGTGCGATAGAACACCCGACGCTAAGGTATTTTAATAAGGAATTCAAGGATTCACCCTCCGGCGTAACGGCAAATACTGTCTTGGTGTGGGTACAAAATTTTGAAGATAATTTGGCAACATTGTTTAGCCATTTATTAAGTAACTCGTGGAGTTATTAGCAGCTGGATATCTTTGTTATGCAGGATTGTTCGGGATTATTTATTTGTATGGACTTTTTGAAAACATTTCAAAAAGGTTCAACAATCAATTGACTGAATTGATTTTGTAGCTTTAAATATGACAGTCTGGTTTAACAAGCCTTAAATTAAGCCAAAGTGAAGTGGATCAGGCCGGCAATGCCAGCAGCATACTAACCAGCTTCACCTCGCTCCTTGCCAGACTGCAAATCGACCACATTGTACGCCTCCACAGATGGTGATAAATGATACACCCTATACGCGCGTTAAAACAAAAAGAAAGGATATCCTCAGGCAGGAACGTGCTGACCTGCTTTGTTTACCTTCAACCCCCCCACGATAAACAAGCGCTTCCCAAACTCTATTTGTTTATATATATAAATTATTTTTCATGTATTAATTCTGTTGTGATACTCCCAAACAATTGTAATAAGTATCCTTTTGCACCGTTTTCACAGGAGCAACGATTTTTTATGTTTAAGTGGCCGCTGGCAACTGTTTGCAAAATATTCAGCAAAATCACGTTTCAAGTGTGCGTTTTTACCTTTATGTTTGTTTAATCAAGCTACCCTCGGTTTAACACTGCGACCTCTTCAGATGTTAATAAATTAACTAAAACGGCCCACGGAGTCACCGGGTAAATGGGTTGGTAAAAGCCCATCGGTGTAGGTGATTTAAAAAAATAAAAAATAAACAGTTTCGAAATTAATTTTCGGGTAATAAAACTGAAAAATGATGTTTTTGGACGATTTAGATAGCAATCTGACGAGGGGGTAAATGTAGTCAAGAGCTGGACCACGCCTCAAACAGATAAAGCGAGTAAAACTCTTATAGAGGAGTTGGAAGACCACGCCTTGAAGCCACAGATGGAGTGAAGGACATGCGATAAATTTAATATGCCACAATGACATTAGATGCTTCCAAAGTTGTTCATTTATTGAATTTTGATGTCACCTTTTCCAGTATGTGATAAAAGAGACCACCATCCAAGTATTCCCATTTCATCCTGGTTGATTTAACAGGGAAATTTCTTCTCAGTTCCTGAACTCGTTCTGAGAATTTTGAAAAAAACATACATTTTTCTGTTGTTAGTTGGCTCATGAATATCGAAGGACCAATTTCCAGGAATTTTCTCTGAAGAAGGGTCATGGAATTCAAGCAAACTTTCCGTATACGCAAGAAAACTCACATAATAAGAAAAGGATTTGCTGGCACGACAACCACACAAAAAACACACACCTTGGGACACCTTTTCCTAAATGTATCCAAATTTGCCAATAAAACTTTTTCCCAGCCGACATTATTGCACTCAATATTTTCATTTAGGACGGTTTTCCCCATATTTATGGGACTGGCATCCAATTCCCGCAGCCAAATGTATGTATAGGATGGCCTGACAGCAAAACTTTTTCCGCAGCTCTTCCAGTTCAGCACGACTGTCAGAGGCAAGACAACAACAGGAGAGAGCGCAAAACGAACCCAACGAACATAACGGAAAGAAAAGAAAATGAAGAAAAAAAAAACAACCGAAGAAGTTAAAAACACGAAGACGACGAGGACACCCCAACAGGGAGTACTCGAGTATGGTCTGACTGCAACATTTCTCGCTTCATTTGAAAAATAATTGTTTTTCTTTGCGAAGTTTGTGTGTTGGCTGCTTCCCTGGCCAAATTCTGCACACATAAGTACTCGTACATGCATTGTGCTCACATAACACCACACGTCTGGCGGTTTAATTACCCTGGAAATTGTATTCACTGATTCGGCACGGCGATACCGTACGCAGCATATATGACAATCTGAATGCGGTTTATGTGAGACAACAAAAACAACAAAACAACAAAACAACCAAATAACAAAACACTTTTGTGACATGGAGACAACTAAAATGTGTGTTGATGGTATTATGTATCTACTTGTAACAATCACCTTGGCGTCAAGAGAAAGATCGCCCCCGAAAATCGTCTGCGAGTGGCAGGAGGGCCGGGGATGGGCTTGGGTACGCGTTTTGTACAGGTCTATTCATTTTGTACGATTCCTGACATCAGTAATCATACTGAAAGATGAGGCTGGCTGATAGGAGCGGAATAGAGCAATTTGGGATCGCACAAAACATAGAAAACTGCTCCATTAGGCCTATGCCAAGTGGCTCGGCGCCACAAATCGTGACTCGTGTGACCCATCTACCCATTTGATTTATCCAACCTAATTATCAAACACCTTTACCGTGTGAGTTGTGTACACATGTGCCAGCGACGCTTCAACCATATGTATTTTATTGTAAATCGTGGGCGCGAATTTGTCACATCAGCCAGTGTATAGCCATTTACATTTTGTGGTTCCGCTTGGAAGCGCGTTCGTTACCCTCCTTACATGCACATAAAGACGTTGAGGCTGTATATTGTGTTTTTTTGATTAAACAAAGAGTTTCTTGGGCGATGCACTTGAGATTCTGTGTGGGCGCTCTTGTACGCGATTCGATGCGTTTCAGGGCATGCTGTTTAACTTCAGCGTGTCTATACGAAAGTGCGTGTCCGCGTTCCGGCCCGAAGGGCAGCGCAAGCAAACGCGCCGATAAATTATGACGTATGTAAATATTGTTAGACCGACGGCTTTCGACTTAAATGTCAAGTGTCTGAAGGCTTCAATTATTGGAATAAGTGGTTTATTAGTGCTACTCGGTGCCCGGGAGTTTGAATTCAGGATAAAAAAAAAGGCAGGAAAATTTGTATTATTCAGTGAGGAAGTTGGATAGGTTGATGAGGCAATAAAGTGGCAGTGAATTTACGGACGCAAAGGCATTTTGTGCTGTCACAAAAAATAATCTTAAACTAGCCTCGGCGCCGTTCAGCAATAAAGATAATCATAAAACGAATGACTCCCCCAAGAAAGACGCTCGAGATCCAACTGTGGTCGGGAGATAATTGTTAATCGTTTAAAATTTTTTTTAGCAGATTTTCGAGGCCACAACTTTGGAGGACTTGATGGCCCAATTTGGGTATAAACAAGAGCACCGACATGATTGATCGATATACATTTTCATTAGCATAAATTTCAAACTAGATCCGTTTCCATATTGAAGATATCATGGCAAATCAGTTAATGGATCGGATTCTTTTTAGCGGCACAATTTTGGTAGAGATTTTTGTTGTGGCATTTATGATGACGCAAATGACATGGCCATTTCGGATGCTATAACTTTTGAGGGGTTATAATTTTATGGGTATTTGGGAAAATTGTTCAGGAAACATTTAAGGATCATAATAAACGGTGGAAAGTGTAAAACATTTCTTTATCGATGTTGAATGGTGTCTAGATAAGGCAGGAAACAAATTAAACGTTCAGTCCTGATATTTGCCAGAAACGTAATTCATACTAATTCAGGATTTCAAAATTTCCCTCACACAAAAAACAGGCAGTTGGAATTTTGGGATAAGCTTTAAACTGTCAGATTATATCTAAATTCCCCCATCCAAAACCGGTTTTACTGTTGCCTTGAATTGTCAACAATTGTATCCGATATTGTCATCAATAATATTCCAAAAAAAAAAAATATCCCACGAACAAAACCACATGCCTCTGGTGCCATTAAACGGCTAAATCAATTAACCAACTACATGTTGAGAGCACAATATTTGGGGTTCACTTAATATTCTAGATAACGATAATAACTTTAAGAACTGTAAAATTGTGTTCTGGAAACGCGGTGCGGGCATGTGGTGTCTGACTCCCATATATGCGCCGAAGGCTTCAATGATTATTTATCGACTGATTTATGATTTTTGAATTGAATTAAATCCCGTAGCGCGAGGCGCTGTGCAGATGCACCAAAGAAGCAGCCAACGCAATTTGCACCTCATCCCAGCGACTTGGTAGGAATCTGAGAAATGGTTCCCCCGTCATGTGTGTCTTATGTTACAGCTTCGTAACGGTGTTGGTGCATCTCATAGAGATGCCAGTCGACGGTGTAGTGCTCATGTGCAAATATATATGCATTTTGGCATGCAAGACATTTTTTTCCACGGCATGTTTGTAGCAGCGAGCAAAGATGCAAACACATAAGACGACAACGACGACGATCGAAACACGGTGCCAGGAAATAGCTTTTCGTGAAACAACGGCTGTCCAACAGCCGCGGTGGGCAACGATGGCGCGACATAATTTACACAACGCCACGCTAAGATCAATAAACTACCCATATATGAGCGAGCACATAATTTGCATGTATTACATATTAGTGCACCAATAACTACAACAGGATGTGTTCTTTCGTTGTAATTTCATCCTCATTGTATACGCATAAATGAAACCAGCCAAGTGCACACCGCGACTCGCGACCATATTAATTATAAACAAAAATTTTTACCTCTTATCTTAAGAGGTTCGCGAGGCAGTTGCAATTGCAATTAAATTAAACATAATTTGCGGTAACCACAAATCCGCACGTACCTGCGGGACATATGCAATCCGGCGGTGGTTGCTGTATGGAGGCCTGCCGCTCGCGCCGGCTGACCTGCAACGAGGAGACATCACGTCGCAGTCGCTGGATGCCAGCAACACTGAGCGACAACTTTCTGACCACATTGGTTATGTCATCGCTGGCGGAGTCGTTGGTGTCGGCGGGCGGTCTGTCGTACAGTGGCGGCGACAACTGTAATGTTCGCAATGTCGCCTCCAGCACCGTTATCCGTTCGTCCAGATGCTGGATGTGGTGGACACGCTCTTCCAGGTGAATTTGGCGGTAGCTGGTGTACACTGATAAACTTAACACTGTCGCACAGAGCAGGTAAAATATTGAATTCACTACGGTGGAGGACAGTGACTGGGACGATGGCTTGGTCATCGTCGTCCCCTCTTCCGGGTTATTTGTTAACTTCCCCATCAATTAAAACCCTTTCTTTTAAACTTTCAACTTTTTTTGTTGTAAATTTTTAATTTTTTTAAATTTCAAATCAGCCTATCAACTATTTTAAACATAACTTTTTTTTTGTGTGTGTTAGGGGATGGTGGGAGGCTTTAGAAGGTGTCACTGCATTTCTTGGATGGCTCCTTGACTTGGCCTGCTCGTATCCCACATTTGTGTCAATTTTTTTTTTTTTTTTTATCCTCGACTACAGGGATGCCATTCACTTTCACATTGCATTGTTGATCACAAACTGAGGTTCACTCCCTAAAAAATACAGATTCGCACTTTTGTTATTCAATTAGAAATTCCATTCATCTATTTTTAGCAGTTTGAAGAAGGATCAGATTCTGTTCTACGAGAATCTGTTTTTGTGAATTGAAATTGAATTCCTTGCGACCAATATCGAGAGATTTACTATTTCTAAGTAGTACACAACGCACCATAAAGGATTTGTTGAACGATTTTGGGACAAAGGCTGTCATTTGCACTGGGGGTTTCTCTACAGCCGCATGGACGCAAAAATCATTGTCAGCCAGCACAATTGGGAGGAGGGCCGCCGCAGTGGAGCAGGGGAATGGACAAACAATGACAACAAAATAATACAAAAATAATGAAATGTAATTTGGGAAAGATGAACGAGCAAAGCCAACCACAGGATGGCTCTACAACTGACATGTAGTATTCATGGCGACAATGACGACGACGACGACGACGGCGACACACTTTCACAAGACGCACTTATTGTTTATACGGACGAAGACGACGCTATTGTTAGGCTAGAGTTGGCTTGGTTTACCCGAATCACAGTCTTTTCCACGTACAACAAAAGTCGCCGATTGACTGGCCGCCTCGGTATTTTCGGGGGGGCCTATTGGGCCATCTACTGATACACGGCCGCGATTTGGCTCGACACTCGTGAGATGCCGTGTGTCTGCCGACTTTTGTGGATATGTGGACTTCGGATGACTAAAATACACTACGCATAAGACACTGTAACAACAACCCAAGACACACCTAGAATTTCAACGTGGCCTGCGTACAGACTAACAGAGCTCGACTAAATTGAAAATTCTGTTCTCAGATTCTCGCGCGCTCATTCAGCTCCTCAGCTCCTCCACAAACATAAATATATATGCTGCACAGACGCACACAGTCGCACATACTGCATATATTATGTTATACAATGTGTTATATCATTTCATTTGTCGACATATGTGAAATGGATATTGGGTAATGGGCAACTGCTGGATGTGTTTGTTCGTTGTCGGTGCCTTGTATATGTTCCTTATACCAACGCTGGTTGGTATTTGGAATCGCAGATGATTTCGCGTCTACGGATTCTCTCGCGTTTTCCGCGTTGCGGGAAAATTGTCATTTTACTCGTGCGTCTCTCAATTTCCTGCGTGATAATATAATTTGGAATTCATTCAGATTGGCAGTTGGTTCGTCTGTGCGACGCTTTTCAGGTTCAGGAGGCGGCTCGTTCAGGGGTAGTTGCCGATCGCCCAACAGATATAATTATACCAACAAGCCATTCATTTATGCTGTCGTACAAGCGTCATTTCATTAAAGTCACTTAATCTCAGGCGATGTTGCTGTCGAGAAACGGCAATTGCAAGACGCTCGGCGTATGCAAAGAATCGCATGTACCGCGTTTATAATCAAAACAAGTTTATCGCCAACTTGGTATATGTGTGACTCACATATGTGCAAATCCCCTCGCGTTTCTTTTTGTTACCGTAAAAGGTACAAAGTCGTCCAGACGATGACCAGACGGCTGATGGTCACTTTTGTGTTGTTGCTTTTTTTTTTGTTGTCTTCTCGCATTTCTTAATTAGTGTCCAGGTGATTTAAACAAAAAAGTTCACAGTTTTATTGGTTCATTCATTGGGACTGGTGACGTAAGACTGATTAAATTGTCTGTTCATTGATTTTTTGTTTGTTTGGCTGCCGGTGTACTCGTAAGGACGCGGTGCTGTTGTTGCGTCTGCACATTAATTTCGCACGTACTAAGGACTATAAGGAGTCTAGGGTGCGAGCTGCCTTCGTGTGCAATATATATTGCTTGGAAAAATGTTTTGATTTTGGTAGGGAGATTTATATAAAATCGTAATCAATGGAATCACCGGGCATGCGCATTTGCATGGTGAGGAAACATTTACGGAGAGAACGAGCAGATGAGGGTCTAGTTGGGTCTTTTCCCCTTTTATGTTCAGAAGGAATTTTAAAAATTCTAATTACCATTTAATTGTTTGGTTTTATGGTTATTATATGCAATGCTTAAAGTTATTGACATTTTTTTTAATAAGACTTTAATGTTGTTTTACTCTTATAATTAAAAAAATTAAATCGTTAAATTAGGTGATGAAATTGTAATAATGTTTTAGATTAATTTGACGAAAAAAATTGCATGAGTATTTTAATCACATTAATTACACTTTTCTGTATTACTGATAATAAAATAAAATTGTGAATTTAAAATCTTTAAACTTATTTGATAAACATTACAACAAAATCATCTTTTTTTTGGTAAAGTTAAATGTTTTGTATTTGGACACATTTGATAATTTTTTCATACGAAAATGCATTTTTTCTATAATTAGTCAAGGTCAAATAGTTTGGTATTTAAATGTAATAATTTGAATCTTTAGAAAAACTGTAATTTATTTTTTATGAAAAGTTGAGCCAATTTTTCGTAAATTAAATTTACTAGCACATATTTGACAAAAAAAGTTTGCCCCAATTTTGCCGAAAACTTAAGAAAACTTAAAGTTTATATGATAAACTTAGTTGGTTAGTTTCTTTTATGGCTTTTCCGCCGCTTTTCCATGATCAAAAAATTAATAGAATTTAGTATAGCCGCCAACGATTCTATTAGAAGAAAAAATTCAGTTTAAAGCCGTTTATATTTTAATAAGGTTTTGAAAGTTTACATTTTTAAGTCTCTTATTGAAAAATGTAATAAAAATACAATTGGAAATAATTAATTTGAATGGTGTCAACTAAATTCTAAAAACAACAAATAAATTGATTTTATGTCGGCTGCATAAGCTAAATTTGTTATGAATTCGAAAATGTCTGCAACTGTGAATTTTACGACCATAAATAACGTCAATCAGAACAGGAATAAAAACACG
>JANSTS010006045.1:0-12488 GCA_026546915.1 Sylvicola fuscatus | reverse complement strand
ACGCTGCAAAAGCTGCTGTCAATAGATTGCCCTTTATGTTAATGGCATGGAATGGAAATATTGTTCATAATGTATTTATATAATAAAAAAAAAAAATTATAAAAACTCATAGATCAAACGCATCAATTTTCAACATATATTATCAATAATTTTGCATTGTTTTTGTATTCAATTAACCGAAAAAGGAGGAACATTTGTTTGGATTCCTGTTATGATATCAAATACTGGCGCCTCCAAGTACATTAACCAAATGAGTCGAAAAGTCTCCACTCACATTGTAAATAAATCTCCAGGACCAAACGTGTGTGCAATTATGCTTTCTGAATTAATTACCGTTTAACGTTCGCGTATCTGATATGCATTTGTTCCCTTTATATTGAAAAAAATATTTTTTTTATAAACGAAAAAAAAGAATTGTTGTCCTTTTTTGTATCAATACATTAATCGTGTCATTATAAAAATTCAATAGAAAGTCCGACTTTAATTGGGCATCCGATGCTTATAAAAATTGACTACTCTAGAGAACCAATTTGTTTTCTTCCACGTTTATTGTTCTCCCACCCTCAATTTGAACAAGTCCAACAATCATTGTTTTAATTCATAAAATAGCAAATAAAACATTTTTTCATCTTTTCAAAAATAAATAAAAGGCGATGCCCCCTCAGAACTCGTTGCAGAGAGCAGTCACCATTAAACAAAAATCTCGCTTATTCAAAGGAAAACTTTAAGCTGTTTCGCAAAAATGCAAATATTCCACTATAAAACAAACAACCGCGCCTGCTGCATAGAATTTTGTGCAATTAAAAGAAAAATAGTGCAAGAAAATCAGTCATCTTTTGAAAGGCGCTAGCAAAATTGTCTCCACGGCTGTTGAGGTGCACGCCAGTGAAAGTGCGAATTGAATGGGTGCTTTTTGCGGAAGCCAGCTTTAAGGGCGAGCATAGCGAATGCATTAGAGGTGGATGAAGTGGGGAGGGGGAGGGTAAACCTCCCTCGCCGTTGGCATGTGTTTGTCCAAAAACGAGCAGCCAGTAATTGCTTACATTGGAGCTATGTGCATGCACTTCTGGTTTCCAATACTATTGCGCTCCTCTCATGCCGAAGGACCAGAAAGCGGGCTGCTTTCAAAAGGAAATCGTTTTAATCTTAATTTCATTCTACTGCGCGTGTTATATACTTATGTATGTACATACATCAGCCAACAGCCACCACTTCTTCGCTCCTCCGGGAGTATTTGTTTGCTCGTTCTTCAAAAATAAACATACAACACAAAAAAATCATAATTGTTTATTGTTCTTTAATTGTTTGTTGTTTCTTCATCGCTGCTATACTTTTGTGTATTTCTTACCGTCATATCCTTTTGTGTATACAAGTTCTTTTTGTGCTGAGACTTTTGCCGCTTGCTCTCTTCAAATTTTCCATTTTCATTAATTTTTAATTGTTCGAAACTGCATTGCGCAACCGCAAATTACACGCGGAGCATATGGCATCCGAAACTCTATGCTCTGCGTGCTGCACATTCTCATGGTGTTTATTTATGTGATTTACATCATCATTTTCCACTCTTTCCCATGCCATTGTGTGGTCGTGTTATGTGGCAACAAAAGTATGTGTTTAAACATTAATGAGTCATTTTTTCATATATATTTTAAGAACTTATCTATCACGACCGACTGACATCCTGCAGCTGGATTGAATGGGCGCGGGTTTCTGTTTCAATTATCGCTGCAATTAAATCATAAAAAAAACATCTCAGTGAGTTATACAAAACAATCGCAGAAACAATTTAATAGTCTTTAATGTTGATCTTATAAATCTCCTCGTTGTCTAGTGAATCAGAAAAATCGCAAATTCGCAATAATAGCAAATTCTTGGAAAGGTCTCCCCGATTTTTTTTTCATAAAATTTATTCAAATGAAAATGGTTCGTTCTCTTCCTACGCACTTTTACATGTGAAGGGTGTTTTGCCTTGTATTTTCTTGTATTTGTTTTATTTCCATTCGCAGACGAACCGCCCCATTCTGTTAACTCATCATATTTTCATACACATTTGCACAAACTCCTGTCTGAGAAAATGTTATTGTCTTAAGTAGTACCGTACATACTTCGTGTTATCACATCCATCCCAATAGAAAGAAACCGACCCTATTTGAGACAAACACGGTGTGGATATTCATATGTGTGTCAATATTTACTAGTTTCTTATGCTGGAAATGTGCTCAAGCGGTTCTCCGTAAACATATTTTACGGGAAATGTAGGCGCTATTTTCCAGATAAAGAGGCCTCCCCTTATCCATAATTTGACAATAACTTCTATTCTTATCCCGTAATGTATAGGCGACAAATAGCGCATTTTGTAAAAACACGAACACAAATGGGGTGGCCAATTTATTATTTCATTGATACGACTTCCTTTTTTTTTTTTTTCAAATTGGGGGTTCGTCTAGCCAAGGGTGAAATGATTTGTATATTTATCTCGCAACCAACTGCCAACTGGGTGGGGGTGGGGTTTGGGCGTCTTTCAGTACATTGAAAAATTGGTATAGACTTTACCGAAATAACGGCAAACAAAGATATATTTAATAATATAATTTGGAAAGAAGTTTGTATTTAGTTTAGAAAATCATATTAAGTGACCTTTAAACTTTTTCCAATCCGAGGTGCAGTTCAATATTCCAAACACGTCATTGTTCAAAGAGTAGCAACCTTGCCCTCAGGCACCTAATGCGTTGACGGATGTGTTTATCTAATTTGTTATTTGACCCTTTAGACATGAATAAAAAATTACTGCTACAGGGCAAATGCCAAATGCTTCACAGAAATTCGCAGCATCTGGAGACTCGCCTGGCAAGGCAGCAATTTCATTAGTGTGACGTGAGTTTTTAAAAGGGCCAAAATTGCACACATTTATGCTGTTAAGTTTCTTTGAAACAAAGTTTTAGCTTCGTTGTCCTGCCAATAATCATATAATGGAAGTGGGCAAATGTCTGAAAGCCAGCGTGCATCATTTCGTCAATAATGGATATGTTTTTTTTCTCTCGTATATATGGCAGAAAAGTTGTGCTTGTTTGTAAGGGCGGACTCGCTTTTATCGGAGACTAGATACTTAAGCTTGTTTGTTGATATGGTCAATCGGAAAAGTGTGGCGATGAATTAAAGCGAATATACAGATAACAGTTGCCGCTCTTTTAAAATTAGGGGAAGGTCGCCTCAACCCTCGCCGAATGCAATAAATGCGGATGAGTGCGTTTGCCATTGCCCATGTTTACGCTTACAGTGGAGAGGTGGTGGTTAAGAGGATCAATAAAAGAATATACGAACACACACACACACACACACACACACGTTTCTTGCAAATAGGGGATTTACATCTGAAGATAAACCAAACTGCGTGCAACCATTAATTTAGTGGCGACTGGAGAATGATGTTTATTTTGGTAAGTGTAGGTTGTTGGACATATTACACTTTGTTCGGATGAATCAAGGGTTGGTTTCAGGATGATATGAGTTTAGAAGACATTGTTTAAAAAAACCGTCAGTTTCCGAAATTCTTTTCTTTGAATCATCGCAGATTAATATTTTTGAACCCATACAAAATGCAAAAGTCCATTAAACCGTTTATTGATTTCAATATAGACAATTATAATTACACATAAAATGTTAAAGAGCAACACTTAATTCTTTAATGGCTGAGAAGATTTTCATTGGAATGAACAATCAATCAATCAAAATGCATCCTGCTCACCACATAGTCAATACGAATCACTTTCCATACTTCATTCGGCTGTTTCACTTTCCGAAATGCCACAAAACCATCAAACCACACAATCAATCCACAGTACATCAATCATAAAATATGCACATACACAATCAAATACATATGTTCACATATTCTATATATGGTAGCATATAGTCCAAAAATATTTATGCTTCAATAAAACATAGATTCAATGAACAGCATACACGAAGATAACATCCATACAGTATTGCTGATGTGTGCTCAATTCGCCACCGCCCGATGTTGTGTGTCAATTCACGTGCTGCCAGATTGGGTGGCGCAGTCCACAGCCGCGCGCTGTTCCCCACTACCCACCCCAGCGCGCCCCCACCCATCACAGATATTGGCACGGCAATTTTCCAATAGAAAAATCAGCAAGGAATAAATGTGGCGCAATTGGAAATGAAAGAAATTCGGGGGAAAAGCATTGTATCGAAAACAACTTACTCACATATTCAATGCATGCTCAACTCGTTAAATAACTCATAAAATATAGTACACATAACATTGATGTGCGATGAGGTTGTTCTGTATGCATGCAGTGAGTGCAAAATGTATGATATCGACATGCCATTAGCAGTTTCCAGCCCACACGGCGACCCAACCATTCGATACGGTGTTTAGGATTATTAAAATCCGACCATCTACTCACTGATACGCAAATACAACCTGAATGCAATTGGGGGGGTTGGTGGTGGTGGTAGTGGTGGGTAGGAGGGGGTGACTATAGTGGGTGACTTGTGGGTTTATAAAGTTGAACCAATATAGTTTTACATGAAATGAATAGCAAATTTATTGATATACGTACACCGGCCTATTTCTATTGAATTTAGTGCCGTTGTTACATATTTAGTTATCGACAGCCTATACAAACTACCCCTCAATTTAGGGTAATCATTAAAAACCGCCGAATAACAATGACGCACGCACACTAGAGATTTAAACCCTCAAATTCGTGCAGCTTCCATTGCATGTTTGGTTTTTAATTTCGAGAAGTAACCGTTTTTAATTGTACCCTTGAATACCCTTATTACCATTCTGAAAATGATTTGATTCAATGTTGATTTCACGCTATAAAGACTTTTCGACAGAACAACAGGTTCCAATTCCATTTTACATATGTAATAACTGTAATAGACTTTGAGTGATATGAATTTGGCACTCCAAGTCGAGGAAGCTGCATGCATTTTTACAGAATTGTAGTTCGTTGTTCCCGAGAGGCGCAGCCACGTCACACCAAAGGGGTGGTCCCTTGAGCACGACACAGATGGCCATAATAGCCAAATTAGGAACACTCAAAGTGACATTTGGCGGTATCACAACAAATGTCTTCTTAACAATCCCCCTGCATTACTTGGTTCCAAGTAACAACAAACGCAACCGTCTGAGCGCGCTAATATGGACACACATACACATAAGCGGAATGGGTTGAGTGTCTTGTGGAATTGGAAAACTTTTTTAATAATTTTCTTGTCCTTATGAACAAGACCCCTCCCGCTGCCTGAACAACGGTGTGCCAAGGAGGACGATGCGATTTATTGGTCGCGCAAGTGTCGTAAATCAGCCAAAATTAATAGCGCGCATGCAAAAATTATCACGCATTGAGATCAGCCCCTGTATGCTTATATGTTCGCAGTAAAATATGTATTTTATGTATATTTGCATCAAGTCTGGGGAAGTATCAAGTAAACGCCATTATACGTACAAGTCAGCCAAGGACGAAAGGCGACGCAACGCACCACTCCTGTGTGGTAACGTTCAGTGCAAGAAGCGGATTAGCTACAGTAACAAATGCCTTACACATGTTCATGGGATCTTTGTGGCACGTGCGGAACATAATTATTGTGATTTCACGGATCAATTCAGGAGATCTTTCGGGTCGGTTGAATGATGGTGCGATTATGTTTTAAATTATTGCCCTAGTCCTGTCCTTGGGTCTGGTGCTCTTTGCGTTTTGCACACAGCACGTCCTGCTTTTTTTCGGGTGGTCGAAGGTTATTTGACATTTATTGACAAACGTTGGTATTGAGAGAGGTGTCAGCAGGGTGCAGTAATGAATATTGCACTGGATTAGCCGCATGTTCCATGACTCATCACAATTTCCATGCCCTTTCGAGTAACTAGGAACATTTTTCATGAACTCTAAAACTTCGTCGAAATGAATAAATTTCATCTCTCTATGAAAATAACCAAAATTAAACATTAAATGTGCTTTGACATTTGCGTGCGATCCTTACAATCAGTGAGTGTAAATGGAACTCACTGAAACAGAAAACTATGCCAAAAGGCTTTTATTTCGATACGAAATGCATGCACGTTATGTAATTTATATAATCCCCGCACCCAGTTGACGAGCATCTTCTTTCTTCTGAGTCGACTAGTTCGGGTACACGAATCATCCCCTCCCAGAAAAATCTCGTTTAAGCGAAGTAAATAAGTGTCTTGACGAAGATAATAGTGGAAGCATGTTGCCGTCTTCGGGTAGAAATTTTGATTCTCCGCACAAATGACAAAACACAACATTTTTTCCATATATAGGAATAGGAATACATATCCATAGCAGCTAGAAGACACTACGAAATTCGCTTCTATTCATTATACTGTCTCCGACACAGTCGATAGGGACGAGGCGAATGATCAGGAATTTCGGTCTTTAATTTTGTGCCTTAAAAATGTGCGTGCTTTGTCTTCTTCTCGATGGCAGTTCTTGACATTTCCACACAGCATAAATGTGCCGCTATAGGATCAACTTAATGGGGTGGCTAATGGTGGTGATTCTCGCATATATATCTAGCTCTACGCACACGCACACCCGCTTCAGTCGACTGTTCTCCCTGGAAGACGTCACGACGATGAAATCGACGCACACATAAGATTCTCGCGTAAGCGATTTCTTGATTCCGAGCTCGCCGCGCTGCGCCGCGCCGCGCCGCGCCGGTTGAGCGATTGTCAATCAATAAAAAACAATTTGTGATTAGACGGATCTGTGAGCCGACCAAAACACAAAACTCTGTTTCACAAATCCGAGCAAATTACATCGCGGCCGCAGAGTGCAGACGCCCGTTAATGTGGCAGGGGTGGTTTTACCATCCATTGGGGTTGCGGGTGTTTATTTGAATTTCAATTTTCCTTTGCCACCGAGTGACTTGAATTTTAATTTCTGGTAAGAGACTTTGGAAATCAATTCGTGCGTTCGCGCCCATTGGAGGATGTTTGGCGGAAAACTTTTGAGTGGCAATGCGTTCGGATGAGTATTCGTCTTAATATGTGTTTTAAGGTTATAAATCCGAAATTTACGTGCACGACTGAATATGTTTTGCAGTGGCATGTTTTCCTGGCTGTACGTCTGTTCGACCGTGTGATGCTGCGAAAATGCTACTGGCGGTGCCATCGTTTTGGATAGACAGCTTGAAGTGTACAGGCTTTTATATGCGGAAAACGATAAGCAGCCGAATAGACATTTATTGGGTCATATGTCGATGGAAATGGCGAGAATGGAGATTATCATGGAAATGTGTACACTTTGAAATCAGCCATTTAATCAGACAATCCAATTGTGGCTCTTTCATTATTTATGTGTATAGGAAAAGAACGCATTTAAAGGCTTTGTCGTTCTTGTGAATGTGCTTTGATAACGGCCACTTATCGACATTGACGCGGATGGGTTAGATTTCTCAACTAACGGAAAGACTTAATTAAATTTCCGCTTTCGATGAGAAGATGAATGCCATTATGAGTAATTTCCTATGGCGCTTAATGTAATTTGCACTCGAAACTCATTGGTGTCATTAATTCATATGTAAATAACCATCCCAATCACAAATTTGAGTTATAAGCACTCACACTTAAATGCATTTAAATCAGAGGCAGGCTTCTTGGTGAAATCCTTTTCTTGATCAATTTCGTGTTGATTTTTGCACCCCTCAGCTCAGACGTCGATGGCAAATAATAAAAAGACTAAAAATACCGCTTGCAAATTTAAATGCAAATTCGGTTGTCAACATATTTGCTGTGTGGCATCCCTTTTTGCATTTGCCGCACTCCACACATGCAAAGGCGCTCGGCAAGGCGCATTGCACCCCCATATATTCCCAGCCGCATGCGGTGATCATCAAAACGAAAGTAAATAAAGGAGCAAACACGTATGTGTGCACACACGAGCGAGCTGTGTGTGTTGGGCTCTAAGACTGTTTGGTGAGAAAATAATATCTTTGCGTATGTGCATCTTTAACCCACCAGTCCCCTCAAGCCCAATAGCGTCTGTCCAACTCCTTTGGCTGCAGATATGTGCTCGCATGGATAAAATATCAGTGTTATTCCCAAAGCAGTAGGGCGCAAATCCTAAAATGCGGAGATGGCGAATAAAGCGCACAAAATAAGAAATTTACACTCGAATTTATGTGTTGGGTGGAATACAAATAATTTTATGAGTCGAGCTCCGTCGTTTCACGGAAGAAGGAATGCCGGCGATAATGTCGGTGCGAATGCAGCAGTGCAGTACGTCAGGAAACTCTTAAAACCGTTTAATCACTTTAAGTTTTTATTTCAATACAATACGAGTATATGCCGAAAATGCAAAGACGAATTTAATCTTGATGAAATATTTGAATGATTTTGACGTGTTCATTGTTCAATAGTCCAACAGACTGACTAAAAAAAACCGGTTATACAAATTGACCTTGAAATATTTTATGAGTTAAACAATAAAAAACTTCCAAAAAAAAAACAGCAAAAAAAGAAAAGCAAAGAAAAATTACTTTTAGGTTATAAAATTTGAACGGCAGACATTTTGAAAATATGAAGTATATATATGTAAAAATTTAAAAAAAACGTTGTTGCTGTTTTCGAGATAAGTCTAAAAAAAAATTGTTTTTCAACAATAATTTGACAAAAACAAATTACTTATTAGGTTATAACATTTGACAACGGTTGAGATTTGGAAAATGTGATATACGTCAAAAGACTCGTAAGAAAGAAAATTGTTTAACATATAAGTAAAATTCAAGAAAATCTTCGGAGACGTTTTGGAGATACCTCAATACCTTGACCAGTAACTTGACCTTGGGAAAACAAAATATAAATATAAATTAAAAATTATAAATTTTGTTGATAGAAAGAGGTTTTGCTCGGCTATCTGAAAAACGGTTTACTTTTTAACGATTATTTGTTCTACGAAAATTAAGTTCTTAATGGAGCAAACCAGTTTGATAAACGTTTCAAGGTCCAAAAAAATTCTTTTTAGGTCAAAAAAAGAAACGGCCGGCTCTCTCTGCCGCGTATTTTGTACATAAAATGATGGCGATTTTGTAGATGAAATAAATGTATTTTTGGACAATAAATTGTACAAAAGTCAATTGAATTAAAATAATTACATTTTCAATGGAAAATAAAGTTTATCGTTTGGCAATTTGCAATTTCACAATACAACTAAACATTTTCTGCAACCCTACATCATGTTATATTTTGTATTCCCAAAATTAAAACCAATTATTTTTAATCCCCTACTTTGTTCCACGGTTGGATAGAACATCGTCTCGTGGTTCGTTGTACAAATATCATAAGCTTGCATGAATGTCTAGATATTTAGATACATCCTTTCATATCTGCTCTCTTTAATGTTACAGCTGTTTCCGAAGATCCAGAATTTACGGACATTATTGAAAATATAACAGTTCCAGCTGGGCGAAATGTGAAATTGGCGTGCTCAGTTAAGAATCTGGGAACCTACAAGGTACGTGACATTAGATTATTAAACTTTACATCATATTTTTTCCAAATTACATGTGTGTTGGCTGCATTTGATCGTAAACCGCAATTGAGACTCCTTGGCTAGTGCATCCGAAATTGCACTGGTCGTTATATCAGCTAACAAAATGGCTTTGGGTACGTTAAAAGCTGATTAACTTTATGTACGTAAAAGGTAAGCTAAGAGACCAATTTGCCGGCCACCGTTGCAGTGAATATAACGCTTGTCGAACAAAATTGACAATGCCCTTAACTTCATACAGCAATCTTATCGAAACCATATAATATTGTACTCATGTGTGCGTGTCTTTCTTGTTCCTTTTTTTTTTTTTGCCTGCCTTGTATCAGCTTCAGTTGTTTGTAGATCGTTGTGCTTATCCCTCTTGACCATCTTCAGTTAGTTATCCTTTTATACCAGCGATAAACGGACATATTCACAACCGGCTATCGATTAAGGGGTGCTTCGGTTCACTGCGAATGAATAGAATCGAGTCGAAGAAATAAAATCATTGGGGAAATAACAATACACATATGAATGTGATGCTTGAGCTACACTCCACTGACTGCACAGTACACATATCGAACACGAACTGGAGGATGATCAAATAAAGCTTTTTCATAAAATAATAATATTTGTCTTGGGTTTTCGCCCCCTCGCGCACATGACAGCAGCCACTGCCAGCTAGGCAGCGTTGTTTTCGCCATAACAAACCGTGCAACGGAAGACTGGCGTGTTTGCCGGATAAATTAATGCTTTGGCTAAAAACTAACCCAATTCGTTGGCATGTCCCGTCCTCCCTCCCCGGCCAGCAGAGAAGATATGAGAGCAAGACGGAGGCATGGCGCATGGACGCGGAAGCATGGAACAGAGTGAGCTAAATGCGAACAAACTTTTCATAGTCTAGCCTAAGGGATGATTAGGGTGAATACATGGCAAGAATATAAATTTTTATTCCGGAATCATTTGGCGAAACGTGTCATGCCAATGTGTGGCTTTCTCATTTTGAACAACTATCCCCTCGCGCCGTTGCCGTTCGCGTACACACACGTCGAATTGCACTCCATAGGAGTATTTCGATGAGGACGATTCCTCCAAACTGTAAGCCAATGTTCGAGACTAAAGTCTTAGTAATTACTGTCTGGTGCAGTTTCGGATGCTTCAAATCAACCCAAAAAGTTTCTTTATTTGATTAAATCAATAGGAGTTTAATTAATATTGGAAAAAAAAGTTCTTCGTTAAGTTCCTGCTGAGTGACATAATTTTTCGTTGAAAACCGTCTCATCTGGAATTAAATTCAACTACACTTCAACATAATCACGATAGATTGTATGCACAATCAAACCTAATTTCATCGGGTCTGTTAAAACATCTGTGGCTTTTCATTTAAGACAGCCAATTATGTTTTGACAGCCACATTACGTTTAAATCTCGACAAGAATGAACATCCATTCATCTGCATTCAATGAACTTTCTTTGATTTTGTGTATTAACTACAAACCGTATTGTCTGAAAATTGTAATCGTACTATTACATCAATCATTAATCTCCAATTAGTGTAATAATTACTCAATCAGTCATTTTATTTGTTGCATGAAAGGGGATTTACCGATTGAAAGCAATTCGTCGGGTTTCCACTTCAATAATTATTGCAATTTAATTTCTATATCAATTCTGCTGACACACATAACCACTCCGGAACACATTAAACCTGACAGGAAAAACAATTGTCCCCCAATGCGGACAAAAATTACTTGGCACCCGAATGGCAATTACCCGACAAACAGACAACAGTCAGGAAACTTTAAAAAGACATCCTCGAAACATCCGATGGGCTGCTTGTGCTCATTATTATACATTTGCTTTCACTACTTATGCTACGATATCAGGAATGGCAAGTATTCAACAATATGTATTTTAAACTGTCGTAGTGCCCCGTCTGACTCCCTTGCAGGCAGTAGTGCTACCAAGACAAGAAGGAGACACAACCGAAAGTCATATAGATGCGATTTAACGCATGCAGCAAAATGAATGCGATCCCTGGCAGATAGGGCTGCTTCAAGCACAGGTTATTTAGATAAGGCTGACGTCTCTTTTTGCTGTTAAGGTTGATGGCTTCCAGTTTGAATCCAGAGGCTTCTCCCCGCTGGTTATTGTTTTTTTGTATCATTTGAACGCATTGATATTGCTGCATTACACGAGTTTATTAAAAAGCTATTTTAAGGTAATATCAGCTTAAAAAGCTGTAAATTAAAATTAGAAACATTAAAAAGAATTCACTAATTGCTTTTTAAATA
This sequence comes from Sylvicola fuscatus, assembly GCA_026546915.1. NCBI lineage: Eukaryota > Metazoa > Arthropoda > Insecta > Diptera > Anisopodidae > Sylvicola > Sylvicola fuscatus. The sequence continues at coordinate 670 of JANSTS010006045.1, read as the reverse complement.
AAACAAACAAAACTCTATGTATTATATTTACTTTAAAATCCATTTTGCTGCTCGATCGTCGCATGTGGCTGGTCAAAGTCCAAAGGGTCAGGAGGCAAATGTGATTTTCTGTTTTCTATGGAAATTATAGCAACTGTTATAACACGAGATGAAATGATAATAAAATGATGTTGGTTTAGTTGTATGCCAGTTCATGTCAAATTACCAAATAATTTATATTTTGTGAGTCACCCTCGAACCGCCCTCGTCGCACCGAGAGTTAAATGTGTGTGTTGTGGCCCTAATTAAATCTGTAAAATTGCATGGTGAAAATGCTCCTGCTTGAAATACGGTGAAACGGTCGAGTCCTTACAGAGCCGACAAGGAAAAGCGTGCGCAAATGCTTATGGTGTTTTTTCGCTTCTATAGCTGACTTTTATCACATTCTAATTATCTTACGCCATTAAACGAATGTGCTCACACCCCAGCAGCTCCGTAACATGTGAGATGCAGCCAGCACAGCTTATACGGTCCGGCAATTTATTTTCACCGTCCCACAAAATGCTTCGACAAGCGGGCCAGGTTAATAAAAAGAGTGTTTTTGTGGAAGACATCGGCGTGTCGTGGCATGGCGCGACCTTTTTTGATCCTAATTGAACCTGGCTTTTTTTTCTTCTTAAAATTAGTTTAT
>JANSTS010006043.1:0-17764 GCA_026546915.1 Sylvicola fuscatus | reverse complement strand
TTGTTTTTGCGGAGACCAAGACCAAGACTTTCAATAATTTTATAGAAGATAAAATAGTGAATAAGTAAAAAATCAGTCGGCAGGGAGTATAGGCGAAAATGTTTGTATACAGTAAAACCTTTTTTGAGGAAATAAAAATTTGACATTATTAAATGAAATTTTGATTGAGGGATTTTAACAATAATTTTAACTAAGAATGTTGTTTAATTTAATGTTAAATGTTTAGTAAAACAACCTTGATCCTAATAGAAAATAAAGACAAAAATGAAAATTTCTCGATCACTTTTGTTAATGGAAAGTTAGAATTTTTTGTTGTTTTTGTATTTTTTGTACAAAAAAATCTCGATTCTGGAACGTATATGAATGGAAAAAAAAGCTCCAACAAAGTAGTTGATGACGCAAGGAATGAAATCCAAAGGGAATGTGCATTCAACTTGGCTGGACTTTGTACCCGCGATCGTCTACACATACGACTCTTCTGTCTCATGCCAAACATTTCCATCTCGCGTGGAGTTGTGTAGTCCCACCAGCAGTCAGCAGACCCATAAAATTCACATAAGCGCGAGAGGCTTTTAATGCAACATATTATATGATTATCGCGTTTTCGCCTTCGTATATGTAATGCCACCACGACTGAAAGCATTTCACGACAGTCTCGCACAATAATAGTCGTCACTATTTAGTTGCACGACAGTTGTCTAGCCAAGAAGAGCACATTCGTTGGATGTGTTGTCACACACGAAAAAAAAAAGTGGAAATCGTTTTATTTATATAATTTTATCAAGTTCGGAAGTTCTCGTGAGTGGATCTTGTGACGATTACATCAAACATCCAAATGTAAGGGCGCCTTGGATTAAGTTCGGTTAATCATCCACGTTGGACCTTGCTCCAGCAGGATTAATCGCACGGAAAATTCCGTACTCGGATTTAGCTAATCAAAATCTATGTGGATTAAACGAAATCCCTGGAAATGTCGTCACTTTGAAGCGTCTCGATTTGAATGTCTCATTGCCTTATCATTTAAATTGTGACATCGTGTTTTTGTTATGTCTTTAATTTGCACTCTTGCACTATTGGAACTGAAAGCTGATTAAACATTGCCCAATCTATGTTCAGCTTGTTTATTATTATGTTGGAGGTGTAGTGACTGTTTGAGTGTGTGAGTGCATAATTAATAAACTACTGAAATGGCAGTGCCACGATTATATTTATGTAAACAATTTGTTTGATGTGGAAAGGAGGTCATATCAAATTGGAGTTTATAACCGAGATTAAGTCAGTTTAGTAAACGCTTTTGCGGTGCGATTAAAACTGCATTTGTAGGTTAGGGGTAAATATGAAATCCTGAAAAAAAATTCAAATGGCAAATTTAAATGACTTTTAATAAGGTGAATCTAGTTGGCCTTCAAACTTATGGTCTATTTGGCTTATAACATTTAGAATACACACAAAGTCAAGCAGTTTTAGCGCATTTCCGGTTTATGGAAATACTGGTTTTGTTTGTTTACAGTTTTCATTTCCTGATTAGAGACATTTTGTATACTGACTTACTAATTTTGGGCTGTAAGTTTGCTACTTATCACCAAAAGCAAACTTTCAGGATGTAAACAATAAAATTAGCTCCCAAAAAAAAGAAACAATTAGTGTAAAGTCTTTGACCTACATTAATTTTCACGAATTTTTTTCACGTCTAACTGTTGTGGGTGTGAATGAGACGAAAAACACCAAAAAAAATTCATGTTTCTTAACTTTACATAGAAAACATCTGCGTGAGCGCCACTGGCCGTCTCGACATTGTATCATACATCTCGCCAAATGGAATTTGAACCCAGAAACACGTTGCTGAATTAAACGTGATGGTATTAGCGTTATTGTGTAGGTCGTTCGTTTTGTACAAAAACAAAAAATAAAAGATAGAAGTCCCACCAGTTTAACAGACTGATCAAGAAACAAGCGGACTTTAGACGCTTCACTCACACCACATCTCTCTCCTTTCAACAATTTTCTTGATTATCTGTTGTCATTTTTCGTATTCAAGACGTTCTGCCTTATTTTGTATGTAATTTTTTTTACACATATTCGCAATTAAAAAGAAACTAATTTATTACGTGTACTTTCGACAATATTGATTAAGACGCGGCTAAGTTTTGCGAATTTGACGCGTTTGTGTGTTTATCTGGCTCTAATCTAATCGCATTTGCGCGCTCCCGTAGCGGCTGTGGGTTGCCTCGGAATTTATTGGAAAGATTCGACTTTATTCAAGTCATAACCATCGACGGTAAATGGTGAAAAAACACATTTTTTTTGTTATTGTCAGAATTTAAAAAAAATAAATCTTGTTTTTTGATTCAGTGACAGTATTTACCTTGTGATGTAAGTGTCATGTGTTTATACTTAAATGTAGTGTTTTTGCAATATTTTGGTTGCGACAACCATGGATTTGTTTGTGATCTAATAAATTGTTGTATTTGTTTTAGTTAAAATTGCGTTTTATATCAATGAAATATATTTGTAAATTGTGCATAATTTTGTTGTGAAACGAGTTGTCATTTACCGATAAAAAAATAATTTATGAAAAACTCTTTTTATAAAAAGGAATAATTTTTTTTTCAATCATTTGCATTTATATTTGTTGTTTATTCGGCAAAAAATCAACAAAAAGGTAAAGTTTGAGATTTACGACGTTTAAAAAAGGCAGTTAAAAATCTGATTTAATTCATTTAAAAACTATAGTTCGCAAAATAAAATAATTCCGGTTAAGATTTATGTTTTTTTTTTGTTTAAATCACATTTAACGTTTTGTTGTTCTTCAAAAAGTTAAAGGTCTGTCGAAGATCCGTTATTTTGCTTCTAAATTTAATGTTTAATATAGTAGTCAAGTGTAAAGAGAGTAAAAATTTCATATAAAACAAATCAGTCTTGGGAATCTTGGCAATCAACTAAAATGCTATGCAAAAAAAAAAAAAATTCTATGAAAGTATTGAATTCTCAGCAAAAGTACACGTCAGCCCAATCCATTCCAACTCCTCCATCTATCATGGTGCAGCCGGCATAAGCGTGCCAATTTTAGTAGTCGAGTTTCTTGTAGTCAACTTCTTTTGATAATGAACTCATACAATTCAAAATGATTGAATTGCTTGACATATGTTCATTGTGGCCTAAATGCTGGTTCAAATCAATGATAAGAACCTATACTCCTACAAAGTAACTGTTAACAAAACCTTGATACTTATCTCACGCACTTGTACGAATTTGAATCATTTCAGTTGTTATTTCTTACGTACAACTTTAAGATTATGTCGCGTATAGAAATAACGAAAATCCTTGTACTTTGGCCAGTTTAAATCTAAGACTTTTTTTTCGTGGAAATGTTTTGATAACTAAAATCAGTGAATAATTAACAATAATATCCATCGCACAATTGTTTGCATTTAATTATATACATATAAACGTTCAGAATAATTGGCTAACTGCGCATGATGCCATGTACTTTGCACTTTTCATTTTAATCTTGATTCGGAATTCGCTCCGTCTATTTTAAGTTAAGTGCTTAGAAGACAAATAACTTGGTGGTTATCGGCGGTGTTTCAACAATTAATTCCCGCTGATGCGTAATTTCTGAAATATTTTTTGTTTTTATTAATCTTATGCAACGTAAATACCAAATATAGAATATATACCAAAAAAATACGGCGTGGAGTTACCTAATTGTTTACGTTTAATGAAAAGATCGTTTTAAATTTGCACTTGACATGCAAAAAACAATTGAAGCGCGCAATATTCTCATCAAGATTAAGAAGGAAACGCCAAAAACTCCGTCAGCCAGACGAATTTTTCGTGTTTCTCTGTAAAGTTCATCAACCTGCGCTTTTGAATGCGCTTTTGCGTCTCACATTACGAAAGAATTTGATTAGATAATGCACGACGCAACGTGTGGCTGTTTATTAATTTGCACTTTTTCTTTTTTGTTTTGCAGTTTTCCTAATCATCAAATCGGACACTTTTGATACCCAGAAGAGACAGAATTACCGGCTATTTTAACGTAAACCGCCAAGATGGCTGAAGCGCATCAAGCTGTTGCGTTTTCATTTTCAATCACTCACGAAGGCTGGGACATCAACTATGATCGTGAGGTGTTGAATCTTGTCTTTGATTCCGGCATTCGATCATGGAAGAAGAGAATCGCAAGATATAGGGTAAGTAAAACAACAAAATTCTTGCTTATGCCCATTTCTAACAAGTAAATCGTTTCAGAACGGAGTCCGAAATGGAGTTTATCCGGCCCATTTGGCCAGTTTGTGGCTGGCAATTGCAGTGGCAATTGGTGTACACTTTTCAGAGCGTAAAGCTCCGTTTGATATGATAAATAAAATTATAAAAATACTACCTGAGTAAGTTATTGAATATTTACCTGATTGGCCATTTATTTAATTTTTGTTGTTGTTTCATTTTTGTAGGAATTCCCCGGCTTGGCAACTGGCTGCATGCAGTTTGACTGGTCTTTTGTTTTGGTTAGCAATTTGCTACACGATGCGCTACACACTTAAGCTGTTGCTCATGTACAAGGGTTGGATGTATGAGTCGCGTGGTGCTGGCAGAAAGGTATCACTGTCCACCAAACTGTGGGCAGCTGTGGTAAAGGTCTTGTCCTCATGGAATAAGCCATTGCTGTACAGTTTTCAGGGTTCGTTACCGCGCTTGCCATTGCCGTCGGTTCATGATACAATGCAAAGAGTGAGTCATAAATACATAAAATGAAAATGATTTTAATGTTTTTATTTTGTTGTCTTGAATATTTTTTATTTTAACTTTAAATTCATTTTTCTACTATTTTTAAATCATTATTTGTTATAAAAATTCAGTATTTGCGTTCCGTGCGTCCACTTCTTGATGACGACAACTACCTGCGAATGGAGCGTCTCGCCAAAGAGTTTGAAGGAACTATCGGCAAAAAACTGCAGCGCTATCTCGTCCTGAAATCCTGGTGGTCAACAAATTATGTATCCGATTGGTGGGAGGAATACGTTTATCTGCGTGGACGCAGTCCTTTGATGGTCAACAGCAATTTCTATGGTACTGACGCTTTATTCATCAGTCCAACAACAGTCCAAGCAGCGCGTGCTGCCAACATTTGCCACTTGCTATTGCAATTTAGACGATTAGTCGAGCGTCAGGAATTGGAGCCGGTAAATATTTTGTTGTATTTTTCTTTTGAAGCATAATTAATATATCATTTATGTAGATTATGGTACAAGGATTGGTGCCACTTTGCTCATGGCAATATGAACGAATCTTCAATACAGTGCGTGCTCCAGGCGTTGAATCTGATCGTATTGTTCACTATCAAGACTCAAATCACATTGTCGTCCTGCACAAGGGCTGCTATTACAAGGTTATCATCTATCACAAGGGAAGGATTCTGCGAGGATGCGAAATTCAAGTGTAAGTTTCCTCTGAACATTTGGTAAACAATTGAGTAACTTGTTTAATTTACAGACAAATGGAAGAGATTTTGAAAGCTAAAGCCAGCCCACTGCCGGGAGAGGAAAAACTTGCTGCTTTGACAGCATGGGATCGCACGAAATGGGCACAGGCACGAAACACTCTTTTTAACAAGGGAATCAATCGATCATCACTACAGACAATCGAAAGTGCCGCCTTTGTGGTGTCTTTGGATGATGAGCCGTACGAGTTTGATAAGAATCATCCTGAAAAGCTGGACCACTTTGGGCGAATTTTGTTGCACGGTAATGGACACGATAGATGGTTCGACAAGAGCTTCACTGTCTGCATTGGCAACAATGGCAGGGTTGGCTTTAACGCTGAACACACATGGTAAGTTTTCCCCCACTTTAATATTATTTTTCTTTTTGAGATTTTTATTGGCTTTTACCATTTTTCTGCACAATTTTCTGTGCAATTATTATTGTTTTAATATGAAGGCATCATAAATTTTTTAATCGTGATAAGAGGTTGATTATACCAAACGATTGATCTCAATCAGAGAGAGAACATTTACATTTCATATATTAGAATATTCATTAAGCTCACTCATGTCAAGCACACAAATTTGTTTTTGGCACGATAAACAGCTGGTTGTGACCTTTTCAATATAAACCGCCAGTAATTCTGGGCATTCAACAAGTTCCTTGATTAAATTTCAAGTGAATATGCAAATGATAGCAATAAAAGCGCGCTTGTTGCGTGGGTCAGTTTTTCCTACCTTTTTTTTTGCATTATGTATCCATGTTTTTTGTTTAAGCAACTTTTTTTTTGCAATACTCGCGATTCACAGACTGATAATGTTTGTATTTTGTAATTATACTTATGTAATTTGCAATCTGAAGCGCACCATTTCGGGTCAATAATTTTAGATTATGAAACGACGGAGTAAAGTTCAAGTTCGGTTGAACATTTTAATGGTTTCAATGATTTCAATAAAAAAATTAATTAAAAAAGGAAAAAACTAGTCATACTCAAACATGAGTAGTTACATAAATAAAATTATGAACCGTTTCTATAATAATAATAATAATAATAATTTAGTAAAATACATAAATACACCATTAATTCAATCATTTTTTCTCCACAATTATTTTCATCAACTCGTACAATCACAATCGCATTATCGCATTTATTGCATATCGTTGTCCTGAATCCTCATTGTGTCCATATTACCATAACTTGATGACCACAACAGGGCTGATGCTGCAGTTATGGCCCACATCTGGGAGAACAATATAATGGACGAGAAAATATGTGAAAACATGGGGTAAATTTTTGAACACATTTTCAGTTTTCATTGCCATTTCATTCGGCTTATTGGCTTTTCACTCACTATCAGCTTTTACTATCTCTCTGAGCTTTTTTTGAGATTTAAGTATTAAAATTTTAGTTGTCTAGTAACTGTCGTTGAAGTATATTTTTATAAAGTAATTTCGGTGGAAGTTTATTGTTTTAACATAAAATTCTTAGAATGGTATAAATGAAGGTTAAGTATTGTAAATTGAATCATACTTGGTAATATTCCTCTTTAGTGGCTATTTTTTTGTTTACTTACTTTCTGCTAATCTTTTCCTGGCTATGTTTAATTTAAATTTAGGGCTGACGCGCCAGTATTAGGTCATACTTGGGAAAACATTTTCGGAGATGATTTGTTACTGGAAGGGTAAAGGATTTTTATTTGTTGTTTTTTCCTCAGCAAATTTAGAAGTTTATTTAGTAACTAACTGTAATTGGACAAATCTGCTAGACAATTAACTCTATTTATTTGCTATTTCTTTTTTATATTTTTTGTGCTAACAATTTTCCTATAATCTTATTTTATGCAACTGCAATTCTTTGTTTTTTTTTGTGTTTTTGTAAATAATTTGATTAATTATAATATTCTTCTATTCACATCAGTTAAGTTTCAATTTAGTACAATTTTTTTTTTAGTTTAAAGTAATATGTAACAGTTTTAACGTAAAGTAAAATTTGAATAAAAAAAAAATTGTACTAAAATTCTAAGGAAAAATTTTAAAGCAAATATTTAATTAATCATATTCCACAACTAAACAGATACGATGAAAAAGGCAACACTAAAGGAACTCCAGAATTCACTCCACCATCTCCACAACGAATGAATTGGGAGCTCGACAATGAAGCTTGCTTATCAGCAATTGCTGAAGCTGATGAATGTGCCACCAAGTTGTTGAATGTAAGTCTAAATTGCTACAATTAAAAATCATTATATCTAACTTTTTTAATGGTTAATAAGGACGTTGAACTGAAAATTTTGATGTTCGACCAATACGGCAAAGGCTTAATGAAGAAATGCCGCGTTTCACCAGACGCATTCATCCAAATGGCACTTCAATTAGCCTATTACCGAGATGCTGGTCGTTTCTCGCTCACCTACGAAGCTTCAATGACTCGACTGTTCCGCGAGGGCCGCACCGAGACTGTACGACCTTGCACAATTGAGTCATCCAATTGGGTCAAAGCCATGATGGACGAAAAATCGACGGTAAATTAGCACTTAATTTCTCTTTGTTTTTTTTATAAGGTTTATATGTTCGTTTGCATTCACAGACTGAGGAGCGAATTGCTTTGCTGGGCAAGGCATGCGAACGTCATCAGCTGGGCTATCAGGATGCCATGTGCGGCAAAGGCATTGACAGACATCTGTTCTGTCTGTATGTAGTATCCAAATATTTAGAGTTAGATTCGCCGTTCCTGAGCGAAGTGTTAAGCGAACCGTGGAGGTTGTCAACTAGTCAAACACCACACGGACAAACGTCCAAAATGGATTTGAAGAAACATCCACAGTGTATTAGTGCTGGCGGTGGATTTGGACCCGTCGCCGATGACGGCTATGGTGTATCGTACATCATTGCCGGCGAGGATATAATTTTCTTCCACATTTCAGCCAAGAAGAGTTGTCCAGCCACGGTAATTTCATTTTGTTCGCGCTTTTTTTTGCAATTTATTTATATATTTTGTATTTTAAATTTAGGACGCACATCGCTTTGCTGACACCATTTGCAAGGCACTGGCTGATCTAAAAAATCTATTTGAAGAATACCAATGTCTCAAGAAGTTGGCTAATGGTTCCGCCAAATGAAATCGATCATTTCACTAGGCTCATCCTTCAGCAGCATAAAAGTGAACTGCATTTAAGTGAATAGCTCCATTAAGAATAAGAATCATTATGGTGATGTCTTGACTTGGACAATGCGATTACCAACCGATTTTCATGTTTTTCTTTATGCTAAGTATTGTGAAGATTTAAATTAATATGTAATGAGTTGACTTATTTGTTAAGGAAAAACTCATTCAATGTGTAGTTTTTTTTAAGAAAACAGTTACAAATCAATAGAAATTAGTAAATACTTGAGGTGAATAGGTTTGATTTCTAATTTAGGTAATTTTATTATTTTCTTAAAGTGGTTCTTTTGAATTGATTTTTCAATGAGAGATTGTTTTATTTGTAACTAATGTTGCGGTAATTATGGCAATAAACTTAGAGACTGCTCGACAATGCAATTTAAACAAAATCGGGGTAGTTTTTATTTGTTTTAAATAGTTAAATTCGTGAGTTTATTAATCTTAGACTATAATTATTGATTACATTGTGCAATTATGTGAATTATCGAATTGAATGACAATCCTACAAATTTTTATTTACAACAATCAAAATACATATTTACAAACATCACAAAGAATTTAAAACAAATTTGGAAATTATACTTTTTGTGTATGAAATTTAAGTTAAATGACAAATAATATTTTATCAATTCACATATGCCATTACACATAATACAATTGACAAACATATCAGTTTCTGTGCAGAGGCGTGAGGATGTGATTGTAACCTGAATAATATTTAATCTTAAGACGACATTCATTTGTAAGTCGTAATGCAATTAATGCAATTTTAAATTAATTAAAGTAATTTTTTGCCGAAACTACAACTGTTTTACTCAATGGACGAATCAAAAAATTCTCAATTGCAATTTTTTTTTTATATTTTAAGATGAAAAGAGTTTTATCTTAATTGAAGAAACAGAAATTGTCTCTTTTCAGATTGTTCAACGAATTGAATTCTATCCCTAACATTTTAACAGCAATCAGAAATTTATAATAAAATAGGCGCTAAATATTTTATGTATTAATAAATCTTAAATAACAAGCAGTTTAAATTTATTTAATAATCACAAAAATATTGCTAATTTTTTATTTGAATCCATAGAAATGATAAGAAAAAATTCATCGAAAATGGATCTAACGAATTTTTTTATTTAAGTTGTGTTTAATGTTGCTTTAATGTTTTGTCTTATTAATATTTTACAAAATATTGTACTAAAAATGGTGAAATTCATCGAAAATAGATCTAACGAATTTTTTTATTTAAGTTGTGTTTAATGTTGTTTTAATGTTTTGTCTTATTAATAAACATTTAAAAATATTTTATTACTATATTAATAATATTTTACAAAATATTGTACTAAAAATGGTGAAATTAGTTATGACAAGTTCCAAACTATAATATATATAACATGTAATATATAAATTCAATACGCATAGTTGTTTTGGTTTAAAAAGAAAGAAAATTGACGCCGAGTGCCAAACATTTAACAAAATCTGCAAAAATTCCTATAATATATTAAAGTGACAAAATAGTTCTATTTATCGATCACTATGAGTTCGGGTACAATGTTATATGGGGGCGATGAAATTGGGGCGTTAGTTTTCGATCCAGGCCATCACTCGATGCGAGTTGGTTACGCTCAAGAGGATACCCCTAAAGCGGAGATACCATCAGTAGTTGGAGTCGGTCCCAACGATCCGCCAGCCACAAACGTTTATCTTGAAACCAAAACCGACAATAACGTTACACCAAGCAAAGAAAGTGAGTATCGAACGGCATTTTTGTGCAACGTCTCTAAACACAAACATAACCTAAAAACTGAAAATTCCAGGCAAATATTATGTTGACACCACTTTCGTCAATGTTCCACGATCGAACATGGAAATACAGACGTACATGAAAGACGGCATGATTGACAACTGGGATCTGTTTGAACAGGTACTGGACTACACGTATTCACGCGTCATTCAATCGGAATCCGAGTACCATCCGGTGCTGTTTTCGGAAGCATCTTGGAATGTGCGCAACAATCGCGAGAAACTGACAGAGTTAATGTTCGAGAAGTACAACGTGCCAGCATTCTTTTTGGTAAAAAACGCGGTGCTGGCTGCATTTGCTAACGGCCGCGCCACAGCATTGGTGGTGGACAGTGGCGCTACTCATACGTCTGCTGTGCCCGTGCACGAGGGCTACGTTATCACGCAGGCTGTCGTCAAATCGCCGCTCGGCGGTGATTATCTGTCATCGCAGTGTCGTCAGTATTTGGAGCAGCAAGGCATCGATTTGTCGCCAGCGTACACCATCGCTTCAAAGGACGCTATTAAGGAACGGGACCAGCCTCGTTTTACGGCTCGAAAACTGCCAGACAAGTTGACCACATCTTGGCAACAGTATATGCTAAAGAGTTTGCTGCAAGACTACCAAATGAGCGTGGTTCAGGTGCTTGAGTCACCGTTTGATGAGCGATCAGCCGCTCAAATTCCGGCTGTACATTATGAATTTCCTACTGGTTTTCATCAGGATTTTGGCTCTGAGCGTTTCAAGTTGGCTGAAAGTCTGTTCGATCACACAATGCTGGGAGCTGGACAGTTGGCGTCCACCAGCGTTGGGATGTGTGATGCTGACGTTCGTCTGTCATTGTATGGTTCTGTGGTGATCACTGGCGGCAATACGTTGCTGCAAGGATTTCCGGAGCGATTGAATCGAGATTTGTCACATCGCGCACCTTCGAATACACGTCTTAAGATGATTTCGGCTAACGGCAGTGCTGAACGAAGATTCGGAGCCTGGAACGGAGGATCCATTTTGGCCAGTATTGGTACATTCCAACAAATGTGGATTTCATCACAGGAATATGACGAGTCCGGCAAAGGACAGGTGGAGCGCAAATGTCCTTAAGATATGTGACATTATAACCATATAATTATAAAATGTTAGTGAGTAATCCAAAACGTTTGTGTCAGTCCAGAATTTTATTTCGAAATACTTCAATACTACTGTACTAGGAAATTAAAGATGATTCCTACTAGTAATTAGTAGTAAAGAAAATTAAAATCTAAACCTTTTATTCAATTATTTATTTATTTTAATTTTTTAGTTTTTATAAGATTCAACAAGTTTCGTTGTGACTGGCCATCTAGTGCACAGCCTTAAGGCTTTAAAATCTAAATTAAATTTTCTCTTGTAATAAGTTTAAGAAGCGTGGAATGACCGACAGCATTGTCATCTTCAAGGACTGTTTCTTTATGTTCACCATTAATTTCATTTCCAGTCTTCATTGAAATGCTTGTCGCATGATCTTCATTAGTAGATTTGATAGGCTCTGCATCCTTTTCAATTTTGGTTTTAGTTTTTACTTTTTCAAAAATTATCCTTTCCGGCTCCTCACCGTTCTTTGAAGATTCCTCAGTAACTGTAACTACTTCTTTTGTGACTAAAATTTCAGGCTTCATTTCCACTTGTTTCGCTTGTTTATCGTTGTCCATAAGAGATGCAATACTTTCATGACTCTTACTCCTTTCAGGCACCTTTCCATCCAAATTCTTTGTAATATTCAACTCCTCGCTTGCATCTTCAAGATCAAAGAACTCAGCTGATGCCGAGTAGCTGCGCTCCCGCTTACCAAATGGGAATAACGTATTTTTATTGTAACTCTCCGGATCGGCGGTTGGTGTAATGTTTCCTTCAAATGTGTTCATTTCAGATGGACGCCTGGAGACATCGAACCAATTATTCAAGTCTACAATACTGTCCCTTGGCTTGTTAGCGGCCACGTACAGACGTGCCTCACATTCATCTGTGTCAGAATCAATAATATCCGGCCGTCCACTATCAATGCTCTCTCTATCTTCCCTTATGGTAATTAGTGGAGCTTCTGCAGAAAATGCAGTGGCTATGGGTGTCGGAGGTGGTTCTTTGAAGGCATCGGATGTATTCAGTTCATTCTCTAAATATGTTTGAAATTCTTTTAATACGTTACCATCTTTCTGGTAGATTCCTTCAATAACAGAAACCAAATCATTTTGATCATCTGATATCTTCAGCATTTTCAGGAGTGATTCGGCTTCTGGCGCAGGAGCAGCGTCAACTTCTGTCGTTTCGATTGTGGGTATTACTACAGGTTTTTCGGCATTTTCAGCAAACAATTTTAAATCATTTATCTTTTGGGTACGTACAATTTTCTTTTCTAATCCATTTACGATGGTATCAGTATCTGATTTGGGAGTAACGGATGTTGATGATATCGTAGGTTCTGTTGAAATTGATGTTGGAGTTTCTCTTTCAGATTCTGGTAAACTTGAGGCAATCTTCTCAGCTACATTCGTCAAAACGAATTCATCTTTGTCCCTAGTTTCGGTTATTCTCATCTCGATTCCTGGACTTTCTGGTAAACTCGGGAAGCTGTCTTGTCGCGAAAATGAGCCAAGGCTAGAAGTTGATTTTTTCTTAAACGGTAACCTAGAGTTGGGTGCAAATGAAGTTGCCCCATCATCATGAGCACCGATGCCGAATATTTCCTCTTCAGGACACGCCATTTGGAATCCATATACTCGACTCACTAAGTCTTGCATAACTTCTTCGGTCAAAAACGACGCTTGACTGACTGATTTCTTAAGGACCTTGTTAGGATTTGTTCTCCTGGGCGGACGTCCTCCAGCTACTATGTTCTTCTCAAATGAAGTATTCGTTGGGGTAATCGGGGATGCTGGCGGACTTGGTGGCAAAATAGACATTGATGTGTGACTTCTACGTTGGATTCTACGGTCTGGTCGTAATTTGTTGTTGGATCCATTTGTTGCTTCAATTTTTAATTTAAGATCACTCTTTTTCTTAGCTAGTTCTGATTTTGCGTCAGGTGTACTAGTAATAACGGTTTCTGGAATTTTAGTCTGAACGTTTTTATCTTGAATTTTGTCGGTTAATGATTGTGGAGGTTCCTCAACCGTGGCGACTGTAATGACTTCGGTTTCATGTTGAGTATCCTTTGATTTGGTGCGTTTTGTTCTGGCTGGAGGGTCCATTGAAGTGTCCATAGAAGTTATGGTTGTCTCACTCATCTCAGACACATCCTCACTGAGGTCATCTGACTTTTTGTATTTACTGAAATCTCGATCAGGCTTTTTCGGTGAAATCAGCTCACTCAACTTAGGCGGCGAATGTCGTTTCTCTCTTGACATACTTCCGCCATCAAACTGATCCTTTTCGTGCTGATGAAACATTTCATGCATTTTCTCATCGTCATCACAAATGTGACGTCCAGTTTTTCGTTTTGGAACAATAAGTGGCTCCTCCACTGGCTGCATATTGTTGTACTTGTTTTTTTCTTTATGGTCATTCTCCAGCATGGCCATCAGGAATTCAGCTTTGCGGTCCAAGCTATTCGTCTTTATCTCTGACTCAAGGATTGATCCCTGTGACTGAGCTTTCATTTCATTGGAGTTCTCTTTGAAGTTAGCTTTCATTGATAGATTGTCCGCGGACTTTGTTAGATTTTCGAGCTGTGTCTTCTGCGTCATATTGGGAAGACTTTCGTATTTTTCCACTTTGCCAACAATCAGCAAGTTCGTCTTGGGATTAAAATACTGTTCAGTTACATCGGCTGGTTCATCTGACAGACTTTCAGATAGATTTTCACCCAGAAACTTGTCTGACTTTTTGTTACCAACTTTTGAGACTTTTCGCTTTAGTTTGTTGCGTTCTTTTCCCGGCAGCCCATTTGAACTGTCGTCATTGCCCGACGAACTTTGATCATCTTTAACGGTTTCCACATCTATTTGGTCGGTCGAGGCGGATCTAGATTTTGGGGCATTGTCACCGAAGACATCCTTGAATCCATTTCGTATTTCTGTGGCATCCTTCAGCAGCATTGAGGGTCGCTTCTTTCGTGGTGGAGCAACCGGTGTGTCGGCGTCGCTGGTCGCTTTAGAGTCGTCTGATGGAACGGTAAGTGTGGCACTGCGCCAGCCTTCTGCCTGAGGCTTTGGCTGTTGGTTTGTTGGTGAGGTTTCAAGGCTAAAATTACATAATATTAATTTCCGTCTTCAAAAGGTCCTCTTCTAAAAAAAAATTAATCCGATAATTGTACTTACACATGATTCTGCCAGTAATTGTCACGCTTCCGCCCAACAGAACTAGGACAAATCTACAATAAAAAACAGGTGTTATTAGATTTTTTGTCCTTTTACAAAAAATAAAAAATAATTTTCACGTCAATGAAATAACCACTCGGCACGCATTTTCTTAATGACTCTTAAATTGAACAATAAAAACCGAAAGGGCAGCTTTTAATGACAATGACCCACTTATATTCTCTAAAAAAAATCTGTAAAAGCACGAACTTCTGTCATAAAAAATGTGAAGAAAAGCAGGAAAATAATTCAAATTAATAATTAAAAAACCAATCAAAAATATTAAACTATTTTGGTCACTATAAATGACGCATCAACAAAGAGTTCTGATGAGGTGGAAACGTTTCATTGAATTATGTGCTTTTGTATTAACTTAAAAATTGAGGGGGAGGACGAAGCTTTTTTTAGTCCAATATTAAGCTCTATAATTTTTTTTGTTTTGTTTTAATGTGATGACCCACCTGAGCGCATCGTCCAATTACTCGATCAATCGGATTTTTTGAGTTGTCAGCCTTTGCGATTCGCTCCTTACATAGATTGTTGCCCATCTGGAAACAAAAAATAGACAGCGATGAGCATTTGTATTTTTATTAATGATGTATGACTTGAATAATACGGATTAATGATTTTTGGAAAGTCCATTGTGAAAAAGTATGTTACAGTTAATGACTTATTATTCATTTGCACGCAACTTGGCGGTATGCAAAGATGGTATCACCCACACGCCATGCCGCAATAGTTCACATGAGCATTGCACTATTGCCCATATTGGAAAATCGTTACAGTCGGTAGTTTAGTAGGTAGCTTTACCGTATTTCGTGGGAGGACTAGGATGAATCATTATTTGGATTGTATTTTTTTTTCGTTGGGAGAATGGTAAAGTGTAATGATCCGTGGGTGCATTTTCGGGGCACTCTTCTTGTAGATATAAATGGTTTTCTTTCAAATTCATATTTTTAAAAGTCAAGTTTTTCTTTATGTGAACTTTTAAATACATTTTTATGGAAAGAAATAGTGATTAAAAAACAATTAATTAAATGTCAAAAATAAATTAAATGTTAAAGTTTTACCAAGGATTTGTTTTTTTTGTTCATTCTTCAATTTAGGGATTAAAAGGTAATCATGGACTTTCCGAAATCTTCTTGAAATATAAATTCAGATTCAAATTGAAATTAAAACATTCAAATTTATATGAATTATAAAATTTAAAATGTAGTATTTTTCTATACATTTTGAGATGTTATTTAAATTGCAGTTATTTTTCACTTGTACCGGCCAATAAAAAGACGATAATCATTAAAATAATAATAATTTATTACTAAAGATGTAAAACGATTTTGTTCTGCTCCACCGACTCCATAAAATTTGTAATGGGCCATTAGATGGCACATTTACATACCCAAAAATTGTTCGGATGTAATAAACTCAATGTCATTTCATTAAACAATTATTATTCATTAAACATTTTTTGTGGTGTGTATCAACTCATGATGATCCAAAGCTATTATTGGTCGAATAATTCAGAATAAATTCAAAGGATGACTTGAATTATAGTGAATTTAAATGATTTAATATTAGTATTAATTAATATTTTTTTATTTTGGATTTTGGTTTGTCGACAAATCCTGACCATATCCAAGAATAATTAATTATAGTTCCGAGCAACATTTCATCAATTTAATCCGGTTGGAGTTTTTACGTTTGGGATTCAAGAAATATTTAAAAACTAAATTAAACTAATTTGAAAAAAAAAATTCCAAAGCTTTTTAATAAAAGATTATCTCGGTTAGAGAGCTTTTTCAAGTTCCTATTGCGGTTTTTATTTAGTTTCAAGGTTAAGAAGCCTTCTAAATCAAGACCTTTGCACTTTTCAGACGGTCACGGAGATTAAAAACAGGAATTTCATACCGAACTAGATTTAAATATGCAGCCAAATCAAGAATTTCTTACCATTTTACTTTTACTTGTTCATTATTTGGGTTATTAATGGGAATGATTAAGTTTTAAATGTTTGTGGGTATTTTTACAACAAAGTTATTCTATACAGTGAGAAAATTAAGAACAGAAAATAAAAGTGGAGGACAATATAATGTTGTTGGAAGGCAGATTTTCCTTTGACAATTGATTCGCTTGCCTTCAAAAGAAACGACAAGATGAATTTGATTAATGCGTCGCTTTTCAACGCGAGGAAAATAAAAGAAATGCGTCTGAGAATCAGCAATCTCGTGGAATTTTCCAGATATAACCAGATCTCATTTGTTAAAAGTTCTTCAGCTTTTAAAATTAATTTCCCAATTTTCTGTTACCTTTCGTATTGATAATCAATAAATAATTTAATAAGTTTTGTTATTTTTGAAAATATGAATTACATAAATATAAACATGACCACTCCTTGTGTCAGAATTTGGGTTATTTAAACGTTAAATATATAAGTAATTGATAAATGGTAATTTCAATGAAACTAATCACTGCCACCATAAATTGCTCAATGCTCACTGCACTTTGTCTAACTAATCCGCCTATTTTCACCACTTTATTACAATTTATGGCGGCACGCGAATTCGTGTGGACAAATCTGCGCTGAATCGCACCAAAATTTATGCGAACAATTCAAGTGACCATGACCATTTACGCGTTTGCTGCGCATTTGTGGGCAAATGCGTCTCGTTCGCGGTTCGCCATGTAAACAATAAATGAATAATTTCATCGTCCATGTGTTCCCATTCATGATTGGAAGTGAAGGAATTTCTCATCTTTACGGAATGACCGTCCTTCTGGCTTGTTCACAGTCAATGATCATGAAATTAAAATTTTCTCTGTACTGTAACGGTTATTACATGTATGATATAAGTTAAATGCATGCCATTTCCGATGTTTCAATGTAGTAATATTATTTAATTTCTTTTAAATATTTTCCATTAATTATTGAGTTAATTTGACCCCGAATCAACGCGGATCTCGTTTCTAACTCTAAGACGAATCGAGCTACGATAATAAAAATATT
>JANSTS010006042.1:54481-78950 GCA_026546915.1 Sylvicola fuscatus | reverse complement strand
ATTGGAAACAATCCCAAAAACAGAGTTCTTCTTAATATAAACCCAATATTTTGATTTTTTTTGGCTGATATATGTTAGACATAGATGATTATGCTCAAAACTTGCTCAAATTAATTTGTTTAAGTTGTCCTACATAATCATCACGCTTACCTTAGCAAATATTTTCGAGGCGCAGAAATCTAATTTGAAATTTTTACTTCTTCAGTATTTCATGTGTTTCTCACTTATTTAGATTGTTGTGGATCTTCATAAGACAACCATGAATTCTATATAACAAAAAAAAAACCTTTAAGAACAGTAACTTAGCGCAAATCTAATATTCAAATACGAAAGTATTTTTTCATGTGAAATATTCTTCTTTGCAACTTTTTCTGTTTGATAGTACTTATGTCCGAAATACAAAAAACAAATCGCACCAAGTTATCTAGTGCGAGCAAACGAAAACGTGTTATTTTTATGTTACGTTTTTAAAACATATAAATTTTTGAATCATAAAATATCAAGGTCAATAAGTGCAATATTTTATAAACTTCATAGAACCGGACCCAAAGTAACAAGAAACCACATTAAACTCTTATTTGTGTAATGCTAATAAAATAACGATATTCCTAATTAAGAAAATGAAGAAAAAAATTACACAATAATGGCCTAACATGAATTACAAGTTTTTTATTCACATTTTTATATGTACACAAATCGTTGGCAGTCAACTTAAAGACATAACTGCTGGACTAAACAGTACAAGATTTATGTAACAACTATAAGCAGTTTGTAGTAAGGGTTATATTTTCCATGTAAAGTTAATAAAAAGAATAATGTTTTCAACCCCGTTTGAAATTATTATTATTGAGAATTCTGAAATCATGGATTGCTACTTTTGGGGCTAATAATTATTGGCGCAACTTAAGGTATAGTTCTCACTTTGAGTCACCAATAAACGTTTTGTGTTAGTTGGAAGTAATATCCGCTTAGCTCCTTAGGCACTTGCAGATGCGCTAACCAACATTTATGTTAATTATTATGAGCCGGAGCATTCCTAAGAACTTGAACTTGGCCATTGTGAAATGAAATGTTTGTTAATTAATATTTACCATTCGGTTGAGCTTCGATAGACACACAGTTTGTCTCTCGGCAGGGAAATGTATTGTATATAGCAGTTTTATTGTATGGTGAGACGTCTACCACCTTAAATATGAAGGCAAACTCGCTAAGCTGTATAAAGAATTGAGGAATTCGAATAATAACTGGAGGAGCATGATTTAATGAAACGGAAGCAATTGAAATTATTGCTGTATTGTGAAAAGCATAAATTAATATACGTGTATGAATATGTTGTGTACGGCGGGAAGCGAGGAGATTCAGTTTTTTAGTATATACAATTTTTTTACTGAGATCACGCATGCAATCTATTTCAAGACCATTAGACTCAGTAGAGTGGATGTGGGCAGTGAATCACTTGGGCTATGTGCTTGATTAATGGGTGTTAAATTAAAACAGGTACATTAAGAACATTGTTGTTAAAGAACGGATACTTACAAAGTGTGCTTGGCTCTGTCCGTATATGAAATAAGTATTGAAATTTATTCATGTACATTCAGACCAAGATCGACGGTTCAAAATATTGTACTTTTTATGCTCAAGGTTATATGTAGATGGTTCAAATTCCAATATTTGTTATGGTCCTTAATTCATTCTGGTAACTGTTTAAAAAATGGCATTTGAAATTTCAATAAATGTTCTGCTTTCTTTTAATTCTAAGGAATATTCAGTTTAGTAATATGCAATAAATCTTCAATTACCATTTTGATGCACAAATTCAAATATCAAATGCAATCCGCATGAAATCCTTGGCTATCTCATCTCGAATAATAAAACATACGCATTTTCTTAAAGGGGATGACTGTAAATCCACCGAATCCACAAAATAAAATATCAAATTGATGGCGCGATATTCCGTTTTAGAGTTTACAACGGTGGAACTCAAATAAAAAACGAATCTTGAACCAAAAAAAAAAAACAAATGAAACTGCCACTGATGCATACAATATTGTCGACTGAATTTCGTCTCCCAATTGCTTGCTGAGGGTTTGCCAAACATAAGTGGGCGGCTTTATTTTATGGTTTTATGTGATGATAATCAATTTGTTCCATTCGGTTGATTTTGATGCGGGGCCAGCTCGTTGAATCGTCGCGTATAAAAACCATTGATAAGAGTGGGGGATGCACTAACTAGTGCAGGGGTGGAAATCAATAAACGAGATTTTTTTGCGGCATGACTTTTAATTTAATAACAACATTAAAATGTACTAAGGAGGATAGAAATTTAATTATTATAGAATGTAATTATTAAATAAGAATTGTAACTACATTTGTTATAAAACGAAAGTAAAAGGGAAGATTTGGGCCATTCGTTTCAAATCCCGGATGCCATAAATCACTTATGCCCGTCAATATTATAAAATATAATTAAACGAATTCACGAACTACATTGAATATTTGGCAGAAGTTCTCAACACCAAACAACGACAGACAACATCATAAATTCTATGAAATTCCTAAATAAAGCGCATAAGTCGTACATAGCTTCTCAGTCGCTCGCATTCGCCAGCATCGCTCAACTATTCTCCTTTTGAAGTAGGCAATCGAAGCCCGTGCCCGATGAGATTGTTGCCAAATTGTGGCAGCCCCAACAAATCCCCCATCTGCAATACGAAGTCAATCGAAATAAAATTGACCTACCAATATTGTATCGACCGAAATAGAATCCGTGCTGTGATGTCGTGCTGCCAGTTACCACAGACGACGGCCCAGACACAAGGCGTTTGCACGACGCGACGCTCCGAAGACGCTACAAACTCAATTTTCTTAATTGCATTATGCACATATAGATTATTTCAACGGTTTGTGTATCGCTCACACAAAGGAGGAGGCAAACCGCCATGCGATCATACACCTGTCCGTTGTCAATCATTCATCTAATGACTGTCTATGTGGATCTTTAGCTGGCGCGGTGTTTTCTTTTCGTTTGTCAATTTCTGTAGTTGCTGTTGGGTAATAAACATTGATCGTCTGCTTCTTCTGAATTCTAATTGTGCAACATCGTTGCAGTAAAACATCGAGCCAATTAATAAGAATAGGCTGTCTGGGCTGCTTTCCGCGTTTGAGTGACTAATCGTATTTTTTGGGTCATTACGTATGTGACATCGATGAGGTGTTTATTACTACTTACATGCAACTGCCTAATTGCTAATGTGAAGAATATGTGTAGAATATTTTTGGGCGTCGTTAAGTCTCGATCTGGATCGGTCCATTACAACTTTTTGCCAATTATTTCACGGAATGACGTCAATTGCAATTGCTTATGTTTAAGTAAGTACACAAAAAAACGTAAAAAATCATCATTCGACTTGAAAGAATCTACAGAAGAATACGAAAGTAAATCTAGTGACTACTGTGCTTGAAGTAAAACACATATTTATATGCACTAGAAATGTAACAAAAATACAATGACAACGGCAAACACAAAACACACAAAAATAATACTTTGTCAGTGCTGCGCCTGTTAATTGTTACACATTTCCATTCCATTCCCTGCATCAGATTCCGTTTTTTTTTTATATTTTCGAGAGAATCGTTGCAGAAATCTCCTCAACCTTCCGAGCCTCCCACTGCATATTACATATTTATTTTGTGCGATACTTTATCCCTTCATGCACTAGTCAAGTGCAATGTTAGTATATATGTATTTATATGAAGAACTGAAACAAGACTCATTCCAGTCTAACGACGCATCCACCCAAAAAACGTCCACCCAAACCATATGCATAACGAGAAAAATTGAATGAAAAATGAAAATAAAAATATCACACACACCCACACAGAAATATTCGTATTGTTCAGATGTAACGTTTTTATATGTATATAAGAAACACTTGTCCCTGTTGTCTTTCGTCTTTCGTCTTTTGTACATGTATCGTTAATGAATGATAGAGGAGAAGGGTGTAAAGGTTGTGCAATACATGCGAAAACGTTAAATGTCCACGATGGCATGGGTATGCGCGGGGTTGGTGTATAAACCTCCTTCCATATATGTTTGCCATCGCCACATGTATCAACAATATAAGGTGGATATGCGAGTATGGCAAGGTAAAATATATATGAGAATGGAAGATGATGGGGCCATTGAGAAAGGGAATGATTCTAGAGGAGTAGGTGGTTATAAGTCTATATAGAACGATTGTTTATATTTTGCTATTGTTTTAAGTTTATGCATGTTATATTTGCGTTTTTATGTACATATGCATTTCTTCGTCACAATGTCGAAAAATATGCTGCTCACACAGAGAATTCTGCCTGTAATTAAGCGATAGAATGTATTCAACTTAAGAGCACACACAAATATTGCTTCGTCTGTACTGCATCGTGGCTATTGTCCTTTAAATGATAACATACGTGTTCACATTTTTACATGTGTACAGTTAAGAATTCAATGGGCTATTATTTAAAGAAGTGAATATTTAATTTCTCACATCGTATGAAGTTAGGAATTTACAAAAATTTCAGGTTAAAGTAGTAAACAAGTAAAAGTCCATAAAATATAGAAGTTATTTTACTACTCTTTTGATTTTCTTAAAACAACTTTGATTGATTAAATTCTATACATTTTATCAATCAACAATTTAAAAATAATTTCAACTTATCCTACAAAGCGCATCTCACATTCACATTCGCTAACTGTCCACATATGTGCATCACATGATGTATTTTCCGTCTATAAGCTCAAGATGAGGGAAAGAGGAATTGAAGGCGATGAAGCAAAAGATTGCATCATTAGCAACCTACTCGACACGTTCCTCAAGTGCAATTGTCTTCATGTTGTTTTTCGTTTCATCATGTAGATACATCATTGTTTGCTTGTGTTTTGTTGCTAGAAGTGTACACATGTGCATATGTATGCCACCCATGTCGCCCCATGTCAGTCACTGTACGTCATCCATCGTATCGAGGAATTATGAAAAATCACGCAGTAGACGGCTTGGAGTAACATTTTCTATCTCACAAGAATATTGAATGGGTTGTTATATATAGTTATAGAAGGCAAAGTTTGGGGTTG
The DNA here is from genome assembly GCA_026546915.1 of Sylvicola fuscatus. Classification (NCBI taxonomy): domain Eukaryota; kingdom Metazoa; phylum Arthropoda; class Insecta; order Diptera; family Anisopodidae; genus Sylvicola; species Sylvicola fuscatus. The sequence goes on along the minus strand of JANSTS010006042.1, from coordinate 73,837 downwards.
GTTCGATTTGAGGGATGACAATTAAAATAAAATATAATTCTGTAATATTACTCTGTAGATTTTGCCAGAGATGACAACTTGGTCTTTTAAGAGGCCCTTGATTGAATTGCAGTCTTAAAGGACTGAAGTGGCTAAAGGGTTATATACCTATAGTGATATATTCGCAGATGAAAATACTTCAACATTATGTTATATCCGTATAATTAAGTTATTGATTGCATTTTAGAATTGAAAACTGTGCGATTGCAACCTTTTTTGATTAAAAATGTTGCCTATCAAAATTAAAAATGTTCAGTAATGGACAAACTTTCATTCCAATCTGTTTTGAAAATTTTATCAAGATGCAGACGAACAGCCAACATACTTTTCATCTTTTCAAATCCTATAAAAAAATCCGTTCCATTACCAATTTAATACTCCTTCTGGCAGTTCCTTTATCGTCATATCCTTTAATTTGCATAAAAAATTCAAATCGAAGTTGGATATAAAACGAAACGACTATGTACCGGGCGAATGGTATTTTCTTTTTGTGGGCCATCATGGCTGAATGGCAAAGGAGCGAACCGCGCAGTCAGCAATGCACACACTGAATAAAAACGAATTTTTACATATTTCACAGATAAGCCAATTTTATACGTCGGGGAACGCCACACCGAATTACCAAAAATACACAATGCCCAACCGAGTTGGTATCACAATCAGGCGGTTAAAGCTTAAAGGGGGTGGGTTAAACGAATACAGAAAATTAAATATTATATATAGAAAAATTCAGAATAAAATATATAATTTTATGTGTGACAGGGTGGCGCTAATTAGTCAGATGGGACCATTGAGGGTCTTTATGTTTATACGGTACAATGTATTATTTGTTCTCTACTTACTTGCGTTATTGTTTTCACTATTGTGTCGCATATTATCGTTTTTCTTCTTGTGACTCGGTGCCCAGTCGCATAATTTTTCAACGGCGCGAATTCTGTAATCTGCAAAATCGCTTTTACGGGAATATATAGAAAGGGTGGCATTCATTCACTATTAATAATGATATCGTCTGGTGAACATGCATGTGTGTGCAAAAGAAACAGGAATATTGTGTAAAGGCAATTAAGGGATGAAAGCGATTTAGTCATTTCACTGAATAGCTATGAAGAATAATTGTGTCTGAAGTGTTGATTGCAATAAACCTTCTGATCGACCATTCGCCATTGAGACATGTGTACATTTATCACCCTCATGCATAAAGTACTTTGCGATACATAAAATATGTGTTTAATCATAGCGCACCTATACGACAGGCTGACTTTCGTTAAAGAAATGTGTGTATATAGGGTATACCATATACCACAAAAAATGTTATCATGATGCATTGAAATTAGGCGAACCCCTGAGTGTGACCCTAAGCGCGCCCGAACCTCGACGCTTAACAATAATATCTTTCTGAAGTGCAAATACAAAAAAAACTTTACAAATATATGGCGATTGCAATGGACTAAGAGGGATAAAACCGGTACCCACGCGGTATGAGTGCGGAAAAGATGACGTTACTGAGAGGGCGGAAGTAGGCAGAGAAAAAATTTGTGAAAAGATAGAATCCATCGCTGATGAGGACCACAGTCGAGAGTATTTGCAAGAAGCCAAACAAGAAAAATTTGAAGAACCAAACAAAAAATACGACCGGGGATGAATTTTCCAGAAGATAAACATCGAGAAAATTTATTGCCTTAGATGAGAGATGTTTTCTTCGACGGCAGATATAGTATACAAATACAGCAAAAAAAAAAAACGCCACACCGATATACAAACAAAAAAGATGGAAAGATATACACGAAAATGGGAGTAAAAAAATCGTTTCCCTTAAATTTCATTAATAATTAAGAATAACTTTTTCTCCACCCCAACCCTCGATGGTGAAGCGACAACACCGCTCAGCCAGCAAGGGGTAGTAGGTGGCGATAAATTGAGAGTATTCTTTTGCTGCATGGCTCACACAAAACCAAACCCCAATATTTTCTCAATTTTTTTTTTCGCTGTTGTCTCCCCCCGCCAATTTATTTTTATCTTTACTTGTGTACTCTTTAATTAGTTCGTTTTGGTATAGTATTGCATATAAATTCAACAACAGCCGTAAAAAAATGCGAAATGGACCTTTTCACCCTCCACCACCTTCACACAATTTCCGCCTTGTTTTCTCATTTAACTTGGTGTATTTTTTACTGTTCATTTGTTCCTAGAGCTAAGATGTGGGACCAATGTGGGGATACTGGCTTCTGTATTTACAAGAGACTTATGCCAAATAATGTGGTTTGGTTGCATGTTTGTGTCTGTTTATCAGATGGTTTCCTAATATTTTAAGCTGATTGATTTTCACTTTTAGCTTTTTGTTTGTCGGTTAGACCGCCCTAATGAACACTTCTTCGAATTTTCTCGTGTATTTCGTTGTACAGGGTTGTACAGGCGACTGCGAGTTGGAGGGTAATTAGTGTAATCGTCATTAATGAGTTTGTTTAAGATTATGCAATTTTAAAATAGTAACAGAACATCGACTATTTTTTTAATTAACATAAATCGCCTCCAATAAATATTGAAAGAAGTCGTCCCATAACAATTAAGAAAATACATATTCGTTTGCTCCCAAATTTATTTTTCTTTGTTGAAGTATTAAGACGATGCACTAGGCATGTTCGAGCAAGTCTATTCAAGTGCACGTTGTTGTTACAATGTCCAATTACATATTTTCAGTTTTTGTTGTGTATAGTCTTTTGCGCATCTACACCTACGAGGCCTCTTCATAATAAATCCAAGTCAAGTGAGTGGGTGGGGGTGTCGGTGAATTGTTTCCTACCGCAATGCATTCGCGCGTATTGTGTGTGGCACGGAAAAAGAAGAAGAAGAGAAGTAAGAATGTGTATATCAGCTACACATGTGACGAGCAAGGATCTACAAAAGCAAATAAAGTGATGATATGCCTTCAAGTAGTAGCTCTTCGACTTATATGCACTCATTATGTGGTGAATAAAATTGCATGGCACTTGTAGGCGCTACGCCACATAACCGTGTGGTATCTGCAGCCTGCATGCGGCTGCAATTGGTGGGTATATGGGTGGGTGATTGTGACGGAAATGTGAAGTTGATGACTATGGCAACTACTATAGTTATGTATAGGTACTAGATTCAAGTGATGTAATAACCTCGATTTTGGAATGAAGTTAATTCTTGAGGCGTTTGCTTGCATTCTTGTTTTTGTCTTGTTTTTTTGGCGCACAAGAAAATTTCGTATAAAAATCTTTGACTAAAATAGTTGTTTTTTTAAAACTAATGAAATGCTTTATAAAGATTAAGTTGGAGGTTAACTTAAATCAATAGATAAATAGATAAAAAGAGCATCGCGTGCGATATTTGCCCTACCCCTGATACTTTTATTTAAATGATAGTTATAAATAAGAATTAAATCAGAGCTCTTAAACTCTCACTCTTCACAATTTCCATATTTACATAGCCAATTGCAGCAGTAAAAAACACCTCCCTGAGTAGGAAAAATTGAACGCACTCAATCAACCGGAAGGCATTACTCACAAAAAATGAAAGTAACTATTCTTGAATAAAAAATGCAGGGAGTTTTTTTTTATCCATAAAAAGTTTCAGTACGAAAAAAATTCATTTAAATAAAAGTGGATGCTGTTAATTTCTGTGGGTTAATTTTTTATTTTGTAAAGCGGAGGGTTTGATTTTGTATTTTTTTTTGTATGAGTTTATGCTACATAGGGGACAGGGTTCGCGTGCCTAAATACAATTTTAATTCAATAACAATGTTTTATAATTAGTATGGCAGTTTTGAAAGTATTTTTATTTTGGTTATGGGTTTTTTTTTAATCAGCATTTACTGTTTTTGTTTTCTTTGTATTGAAATTTAAAGTAGTTGAAGAAAGCAAATACACAAATATCCAATGAGTTAAAAAAAAACACCTAAAATTTAATACGAAAGGCTACTACCAACTCTGACATACTTATTTTTTCGAAATTTGTATTTTACGTCACTCGCCAACAAACAATGTTCTCTAAAGTTACAATGACATGAATACATAATATTAATTTTTGTTCAAATATGCTCCCGATTTTCATAAAATATTTTCATTTTATGTTACCACGGAAGATTGTGGCACCCGCTCGTCCACACCGATTACATTTCATGCAAAACCCTAAAGGATAAAAAATTACCTATAGCTTATAATTCAAATACAAAAAAAAGTATATTTTTGCTGGAGATGAACCTAAATATTCCAATAGAAAGAAAAATGTACAGTAATTATCAAATACAAGACAAACAGCATGAGATATATAGCCAGCTTTCGCACCCCTTGACAATTTCGAATTGAATAATCTTCTTCATCTCGGGTCGCGTGGTTCTGCACCGGGAACATGACGTATGAGCAATACCAGATATTGTTTGAATAAGAAAAACACACCCAAATACATACATATATAATGGGAGATGTTTCTAAGCCTCCCGAGTCCCGATATTTAATCACCAATGACTCGATTGGGACGAGGAGAAGAGCAACCCAGCGAATTGAGGCAATGTCGGAAATGAAGTCGCATAAATTATTGATAATTTTTTCTGATTAATATTTATTCTTCTTTGTCCGTGTTGTAATGCTTGTATTTCTAATGAAGCAAATGCTGGAAAAAAATTGAATGTGTTTTATGCGGCTCGCGTGGACTGCTGCGTTGTGTAAGGGAGTATTATCATTTATGCGTTCTTTTTATTTGTTAATTTTTTTTTGACAAAGATAAGAACGACCACAGGAAATATGGGCTCTTAGAGAAAACACAAAACAAAAGTCAACATTTCACTGTTTGGTTATCAATTTGTTAGTTTATCTAGTTGTTCTTACGACAGAATGAATAAAACAATGTTTTTTTCATTATTCGTAATTAAAAAATTAATTATATTTTTAATAATTTGTTCATGTTCGTATTGACAATGCCCTTAAGGAATACTTATGATTATTATTTATAATTATGTACCACTTTAAATATTTCTTAGTCATTCGTATCAAAAAAAAATTCGGCTACAGTTAATTGTCTACGCCATCAGAATATCCCCTCAAACCTGTTAACAGAACGAACTCAAACGGAACCCCCGCTAAAATGCGGGACCAAACAAAAACACACGAAATTCCCATAAAAATTTGTGTTGAACACACATAACAACAAATGTTAACGCTTTTCCAAAAGCAAGCTTATTTACTCTCACGATCATCCCTTTTTATGATTATCCCTGCCGTACATGCATTTTGCTCTCTTCATTTATGCTTTTGCACGTCTGAAGTGCGTCCAAAATGTTTGCAAATCGGAAACGGTATACACGCGTCCGGATTGTATTCGCCGCATTAAAAAGCCAAACGATAATCGTGCAATGATGATGATGGCCCATGCAGAATAATGGCTGGGCAAATGCGACACCGATGTGAACCCTTTGTCACACACAACAACAAAAAAAAAGAGTGGATTTGTTGCATATACCACCACGCCGGCACGCAGGAGGTGGTTGATGCTGTTAGCCCTTCCTTCTTCATATGTTTATAGTCGAACAAAGTCGCGCTTGTTTGCACACCGTTCGCCAAAGTGGTTGCGCGTACACACACGGAACCAAATTGGAAAATGACCACAACATGCGGATTAAATGGCTTTTAAGCCAAATAAACGAGTAAATATTAACGGTGTGCATTTTTTATTTTTGCATTGCTTTCGCGGCCACTCTTCCTCTTGTTGGTATAGCTGTTGATGCCGTGGACCCGCTTTGTCAAACCCCCACACCTCAACGGATACCTGATACGAGTAGTTAGGCATCGCAAAATAACACGGTTTTCCCACACAGCATAAATGTTTTTCATTCGATATAAATATGCATTTTTGTTAAAATACAATTTTTCGTGCGCCGCGCCCCACAGAGGGATGTTTTGTTGTGCCATCGTGTTGTTTTTATTTTTCACCGACATGCCAGTGTATTTCCATTTTTTAAAATGTTAATTGCATTTGAGGCAATTTTTTTGCAGTTGCAATTTGCACTAATTTATGTGATTTATATTGACTGTTAACATAAATTATTTCCGTTAGGTAAATGTGGGGCTGTTCGGTAGGAGTTGAATTGCTGCAGTGGCAATTTTTTTTTATGCTCGGCTTCTTAGTGTATAGTAATTCATTTTGGACACATTAAGTTTCCAATCAAATTTATAGCCACTTTTAAGTTATTGCAATGCAATTAGATTAGTCTACATCAAGTTGATTAAGTTTTCGTTGTACGATTTAGTACCTTAAGGTAAAGTAGATGTAGAAATGTACACTTTGGGCAGTGTAACTTTTATATTTGTGTCTTCACTTCATAACTGCTTTAGTTGCAAAAAGAAAGTTTTTCGCTGGACGATGATCAGGGTCTTATTTAATCTGTATTATATTTGCATCGATTTATAATAACTTCTAATATTTAATTAAAACATAATTCTTATTTAATAATTATGTTAATCGAAATACCATTTCAATTCCTTAATTAACTTTCCATTTTACTTAAACAAAAGCACAAAGCTTCGCTAAGTCTGTATCTGTTATGGGCATTGAAATACACCAAAATGCAGGACGGCATTCACAATTAAATGTCACATATAAATCAATTTCAGTGAAAGGTCCTTGGGGAGTGACTGGGAGTATTCGTTAAAATGCAAAGTTTATTGCAAAACACATCTCTTAAGATAGCGAGTATTTTGTGTAGGACAATTTATGCAATATACACAAGTGAGATAGAAAACATGATTCGCGAATTGTTTCACGGATTAGGATTTTGACAAATTTATTGTTATCACCATTGTATTGTAAATCATTTTCGTGTGCACGAGAAGCGCGTACGGAACTCCCCAGATGTTATAAGAAAATGTCCTGACAGACTTGAAAACACATTCAATGCCTGAATTATAACACAATAGATTTTATTTATTTCGTTGTCGTACACACGTTAGAAGGATATAAAATAGAGGAGCACATGTACGTCCTTGCTAGTGTATGAGTAGAAATCTAGTAAAAATCTTTGTATGCTCTCACCTTATCAACCTTATTGCATTGAATGTTGAAAGCTTTAAGGGTGTGTCCCAATATAACATGTATATATACAGGTTTTTTATTTCCCACATCGACCCTCTTTGTAACGGAACCGAAACGCCACAAGTCGAACATAACGGTAAAAAAGCCCTCTGAGAGTTTTACAATCTCCCAATCAAATCGAATGTTATTGAATGCCGCTCCGCGCCACTCGTTGCCACGCTGGCATTAAGCTCTCCATATACTGACACCAGCCAAAACGGTGCTTTCAGTGTGTCTGTGCATGCTAGAACCAACCACCCAAAAATCTGTATCGAATGTATGGATGTGTCTGTGCGGCTTGGAACCAATCGTGTTCGTTCGAAATGTACCATTCGATCGGTTGTCGTCGTCCCCACCCATGCAATTCTCCCCCCACACCGCGGTGATTGGTTCTTGTGGGGCGCGCACGCTCGAACCGATACGCCAATACATAATGTGCCAGTGCACCATACATGCTCGCATACATTTTAACACGTCCAGGTGGAAGGATGTGTATTTGCGAAAGCTTAAAGTGTTGCTCGTGCTTGCAATCAAAGGAATCTGAAAGCAATAGCCGAATGGTGTTCATCCTGGGAGTGACGTCAGTTTTCGAAGAGAGCATATGAATGTGGAAAACTAAATCCACTATAGCTATGAGAATACAAGCAAACTTAAAAGGAGTGTTGTAATTTTTTTTTGACATACACAGATGTGTCACTGTCTGTATAGGTGCATAGTATAAGGACCACGGGTGAATTGCCATACTTATAAGTGTATTGGCAACTGCTAAAACAAAAAGAAAACAACGAGAGAAAAAAAAACGCGATCTCACCCCACCAGATGTAAAGCTTTTTTCCATCGTCGCGCGTATACAAGCACATTCGGGCGATTCCTCCTTGCCCCCAGTGCCGGGATAAAGGATCACATCTATAGCTGGATATATAATATACGTATATGCGAGAATATATACGGATGATGAAGAAGGAACGGCAAAAAGAAATATAACGTTGAAAAAATGTGAGACTGGGGAAAAAATCCATGCGCTCGATAGGTCATAAAACTTTAGCTATAGTACATGCTCTCGCTCCTCGACAATATATGTAATATCGCGTTCTTTCCTTCTCGTACACTTGCATCTATCTATATTCTTTCAATATATTATTTGCCATCCATTCTATTTCGCGATATCTATATAGAGTAAAGAATTATACGTATATATACGTTTGGGATATAAAGGAATACGGTTTATGTACAGCCGTTCTGTCCCGTTCTGGCACAGAGATTTTTTTTCTCAATCCCTGGGGCGCCCCAATCCATTTGTCGTCCACCCCGATTCGCACCCAACCCACTCACCCCGCCACCCAATACTTCTTTTTATGTTCTCTCGTTCTCGATCTGGTGAATTTTCTTTTTCGGTTTTCCTCTGGTGTGCGGCGCTTTTTTGTTGTTGTTGTTGCTATGCTTTCGTTCATGAGTCTTCAGTTCGCTCGTTCGTTTGCTGGCTGGCTTTTTTTCTACAATTTATTTCCAGAGATCTTTCCGTTCACCCTCCCATCATGCCAGGATGTGCGACGGTGGCAGCAGCAGCAGTTGTGTATTCGTATTTGGCGAAGCTTGATTTTTTTTCCTAAAGCTTAAATTTCCCATCTTCACGTTGCGTTTCGTCGAGACTCGCTTCTCTTCTGCCACAGACGTAGATGCAAACACGTTTATATATATGTATATATATTTACACATATTTTATCTTATTCTTCTCTAAATCTACATGTACATATAAATTATTATGTACACTGAAAATTCTTTTCCGTTCGGTTTTCTCTATAATCCAGAAGTTCAGCTCTTTTACAATATTGGTGTAATGGTAGAAACGAGAAAAGCTTTGGACACATTTTTATTTTTCCTCAATGAATGAGATAAAATCAAAAAGGAAATGTATGCATCCTGATAAAATATGAGTAAATACGGATTTGTAATACTTATATGGTAAAACTGAAAGGACTTCCGAATTAAATTATAATTTTCAATTTTAAATTACCAATGTATGTTTAGATTACATTGAAAAATGTATTTTTTTTCGAATTTGTTAATGGGGAATCTTTACAGTCATAAATTTCTGTCGTGTTTCAATTCAATATTTTTGTGTTTTTAAATGAAATCTTCGATTCATTTAATATTTCTTTCGATGCAATGATTGCTATTTGGCCTAACATTTTAAACAAACACGACTTTGAAATTTTGATTGTGATTGGTCGGGTGATTTTTGTGTATAAAAAAAAAACACTGACTAAGTATTTGCAGACGAACAACAAACTACCTGAATTATAATTAAATTTATTCACGAGTTGGACTGGGACTCTGCACAGGATTTGGGAGGCCAGAACAGAATGAACCCCCTTGAGCAAATATACAGAAAAATGAACAATTTAGATTTTATGCTCTTTCTCTCCTGCAAAACTTGCTTATTGTTGTCCATTATGTTAATTTGATGATGTCGCATACACACAGGAGGAAACGGCAGCGCGCAAAAAGAAACTTTCCCTTATGTTAAAAAAGCACACAAAAGTCACTTACGTGACAGCGAATTTCTGTCTACATGTCGTTTTGATTTAATGTACTTGTATGGGTAGTTACTTTTATTTAGTGTTTCAGAAATCGGTTTCACGGTTAAAAGACCTATGTAAAGTAGAGTTTTTTATGATTGATCAGTTCATATATTTGTAAATCAAACAAAATTATTAACATTACAAATAATTTGTACATCAGACACCCAAATTGAAAGAGCAAATAAAAGAGCTCTGAAGAAATGGAAAAAGTGTGTACCATATGTACTTTGGACATGCATTTTACAGAAAATCCATCTTTTTGCAGTATCTGAGTTTCTTGTTTTTGCTCGTCTATTCTTTATTTCTGCACATATACACTTTCCATATCCTGAATTGCAATTCGCTTGCTGCTTGCTCATTGAGACAGAGATGGAAGAAAATGCCAAAACATACTCGTACATACACATCTATTATGTATCCTCGCACAGTCGAAACTCTACTCTATGCTAGCTTCCATAGCAAAAGGGCATACCATTTCGGAAAAGCGTTTTGATGGCGAAAATCTTTTTCCCATTTATATACATATAAAAGACATATTTGATATGCGGGTGTGGTGCTCCTTTACGTATCGCACATAAAGCTCCCGATGCAGCGGAAAGTTTTCTAAATTGCACTTTATCGATTGTCTTGCAGACACAATCAAGGAAAAGGGTGACTTAGTTTGCGGATGTTTCAAAGACAAGGGGTTAATTTCAATTGCATTTCTAATGCGTTACTGAGAAAATTACATTATTTAAAACATATTTTTTCTAAATCATTTGGGGCGATTTCTTTCGTTGCAATTATTTAAAGGAAAGAAAATCATCTTATTTATTTCTTTTTTTGGATTTGAATGATTTAATAACACATATTAAAAATATTTTTTATTTTTAAATAAAATAAGTTATGAATATATTTTAAATCAGAACATCCATGAAAATGTTGTTTACGCTTCAACAGCAACCCTTATTTAATTGGTTCTATATTGACACCTCAATCAAACACGTAAAACGTCAGCGGATCAAACGACCGCACAGCTAACAAACCAAAACCACAAAATTCAAAACAAAAAACAAAGAAATTCCCGAATGTTGTTAAAGAGTTGCTCGACCGTTTGAAGGTCTCTCCTCAAGCGCGACGCGGAAGAGCCCACCAACTAAAATATGTCACCCCACAAATGCTGGTAGTTGGTTCGATTAATTTTTTTTTTGTTTTCGGTTTTCCCTCTGCAATAAATACACAAAGATAAAAAACAAAAATGAACTCAACAAAAACAGTAGCTTTTGTTTAAGGCTGTATGGCGTCATCTTTTTAAATGTGATGTAACAAATACGACGTACATTAGCTCCCCGAACTCACTCAAGTTTGAGGTAAACTTGTGGCACGCAGTTCGTATTGAATCCACTAAATAAAGACGACACTGCTCATTGTTTTGGAGCAATTTTCGTTAACAATATATAAATTGGTTGGCGCTCTTCGCTGTCCCCCTGCTGCCGCAGCTGCAACCGACGTCGCCGACGACGGTGATCATTTAATGCTGTGCCATCGTCTATATGGAAGTCGTCGCGCGGTAAAATTACATCGAACATCTTTATCGCATCAGCCAATCTTATTGAAATTCTTTATCGCATTTTGCTCTGTCGGAGTCGACGTTGTGGGTTCCTTCGGAACGTTGTGCCGTTGCGGTTCCCTCCGCATTTTAAGTGTGTTCGATAATTACACAGGTGATGTGACCTCATGTGGAACACTTCCTCTCGGCAATGGAATATTAATAGTTTTGTTTCTTCATTTTTTGTTGTTGTTGTAAAGTGTATTTTATTGCTCTTTGACAGCTCATTTCGTTGGCCCCCATTCAATAGTATTCTACATACATATAAAATTAAAAAAAAAAGGCAAAAAAATAAAACACTAACGACAATCATTGTTGTGGAAACATTTGATTTGCAATGAAACTGGGTACCGGGATGTTGTGGACATCATAAGGGTGCCATTACACTTAATTTAAGACTCTTTTGTTAAAATATGAGAAGACATTTGTTTCTAAGACAATATACGGCCAGTAATTTCCAGCTTCTTCATCTGAATGAAACACACAAACAATTCGCATCCCTCTTGAACTTGAGCGCCAAGTATAAACAAACAGCGACAGTGAGGGTATGGCAATCGCCAAAGCAGCGTGGAGGTTGAAATATTGGGACACAAGCTGGGAGCAATTAAAATAAATCTCATCGTCCAGGTTGTAATGCATGACAGAGTAAAGACGACCAACTTTAGGGTCTGATAGGAAGTGTGGCCGATGTGTATATGAAACGAATAAACAGTACTGTCGAAAGAATTGTATATCAGCGGCGACGCCAGACGTAGTGCGGAAAATCTTGGCTAGTTTGTTTTGGCATTCAAGTGGCTAAAATGTGCCTTGACTTAGTCAGTGGGGGTATTCCTGCCGTCGGTATGTGTGTATGCGTTTTGTTCTCGAAGAAACAATGCGACTTAGTTGTACATACACCTAACACCCCCCAAAAACGTCTTGATACTTTTCTTGTCGTTTGCAATTTCTTGTTGGGTTTCTCTCACTGCTTTTCTGCCTCTTTTATTGTCGTATTATAACTGCCTTGTTGCCATCACTTTGAAAACGCGCTCCACTGTCACACGTGGAGTGTAGTCGGTGGGTGCACAGGATGAGCTAAGGGAGGGTAATGGTACGTACGTTAAATGGTTTGGTGGACATCGGTGGCGTATGTACTTGTAACATGAAAAACGAATAGGACGATGACTTGGGGGATAAGTTATAAGTTTCTGCAGCATCATCGGACACACATGCTGTGATTATATTTATGGACTCATGTGTACACGTTTGCTAACTGCCTCGACAATTACAGGCAATAATAATAAAATAATTTTGATTTTGTTTTCCTTGCTGGCTGGCTGGTTGAGCTGTATTTCTTCAAATACTTTATTCTACTCGTTAATGTCGAGTTTTCTTTTTTTATTACATTTTGATGAACATTTTTCTCAATCGGGTTGCCTCATATTTTGTTGTTTTATATGTAAAACTTAAAAGATTTCAATCAAATGTTAGAAATGGAATATGTTTTTAAATGGTGCTTAATGATCGTGAAAAAGTGTTTTTGCTCATTTTGATGTATTATTTTTGAAAAACATCTTTGATAGCTAATTATTTTTTCTGTTTGGTTTCAGCACAATATTTCGGGACTCAATTTGGCTAAAACAATGCAATGGCACGGAAGCAGACGCACAGTAAGTACGTGAGGAGTATTACCAAATATGCCTGTTTAGATATGCCAAATGATTATTTGATCGCTTCGAGTTATACACAGTTTCACCTACACGAATCGGTGATTTAAGCATGCGCAAAAGCCCAAATGCCATGGCGCGTAAATCTTCAAATTGTTTTATTTTTTAATGGCCCATATGCTTATGGAAATTTATTTACAATCAGTTTTACAAAAATAAAAAACTATTTCTTTATATGGAAAAACTATAAAGCGTAAATATTATTTCTAAATGCAATAATATACATTATGCGTCTTTAAGTTGTTACCAAATTTGTATCTTTCATACTTTCGAATTTGTTAGATTTTAATGGATTTTTGTAAGTTTTGTGTAAATGAATATTCAAAGTTAAAACAATAAAATTGGTGGCCCAAACTGATTGCTGAATTTTGTGAATATGGGTCTCTCTTATGTAAGAAAAATGGAATTAATTGGAAGACTAACAAGTTTTCAACAAATAATGCAAATGTTAAATCGTTACTTTTATTTCGCAATACCATTATGGTACATTTTGAGAATTACGAGTAGATATTCCATTTCTCTTGGACACTCATATTTCGCTATAAGGAAGTCAGATAATTTCATTTTAGCATTTAGTTTTATCTTCAAAGGAACTGAGTAATACATTTAAAAAACATTAGAAATTGTCGTTTCGATTAAGAATCTATCTCGTGATTTCTGGAATCAGCAATGAATCATTTAATAATAATAATAAATTTATATAAAATAATGGTGTTGTATTTGTAGATTTAAAGAGATAGTCATACTATTTTTTTGCACTAGTTATGTGTTGGAATAGATCTTAATTCAAATTTCTTACGTTAAATGTCGATCAAGCAGCTGATATAAACATGAACATAAAATGCGCCACCTTCCTTATTCATCAGACCCCTATCATTTTAATATATACATTTAAAAAATATAAAAATTCAATTGTCTCGTCACAATGACTCAAACTATCGCCGCCACAAATTATCACTTCCTTTAGGCAGTTGATTGCAACTAAAGAACGCGACATCTGAAACAGAAAATGTTGTATTTTCCAAGCAAGAATGGGGGTAATAGCTAATTTGACTCAATTTCACTTTCAATTTCTTACGAGTACGACAGACATACACATCATAACTTCATAAGCGCTGGTGTTCTGCTAAGATCATCAATTCTCTAATCAAAATCGCAATCATTAAATTATAAAACCGCGAACACAGACTGGACGTGTTGATGGGACGTTGCCTGACCACGCGCGGGTGTCTTTATCATGTAATTAAGAATATTGTAACAATGCTAAAAAGAAATAGAGTGAAAGATCACAAGTGAGTGCACTGCCGGACGGAAATCGCCATCACTCTTTGATATGGATGCAGATAAACATAAATACCCTTCTGGACACATTTGAGTTGATTAGTAATTGAGATTATAGCCAGTGTGTGTCTAAGATATTAATTAATCGTTTGCTTAAGTATTGGTAATGGACAGAGCGCACAGTATTTACATATATGGTACGATGGCATGCGCAGAGTGTGGTCGAACTGCGGCTTTCATGCAGCGGCTATCGGCGGTTACACTTAGTTTTTGTTTCTTTCCAATTGAGACAATGGGCACACTTCAATAGACCACAATGACGGCTATCTTGTTATTTCGCTTGTTGTGATATCGCTGTCAATTATGTCAATTCCTTTACTTTTATACACATACACATGCTCGCGCTTCTAAGTGCTATTTTAGGCGACATCAGTCACAAAGGGCGTGAGCGCGAGCGTCTGGAAGCGCCACAACTTCATAGTTGATCGACAGCGGAAACGCGGGTGTTAAAATCACAAATTGTTTATAATTTTTCTGATGTTCTTATGCGCCTTCTTCTACGTCCTCCACTTTCATGCTGCGAGTTTAGCAGTCTGTTTACATTCACTATAAATATTTTTGATAAAACACAGGAATATACATATATTAATTTAATGTTTGTATTGGTTGATGAAGTATGAGAAGTAGAAGACGACAATGGACGTCCGACGAAATGACGCCACCATGGAAGAAATTACTGTCATACTAATGCGAGAACTTCTGTTTGATGTTCGTCTTATTAATAAGACGTCTGTGGTTTACTCAAAGCATTTATATATAAAGTTATTTGAGTACGTATATTGAATGAATGAAAGTGACTCAGTCTTGTCGCCTTGATTGGTAACTAATGATTATTAGTAATTGAGTCTCTTAAGTAAATGTATTTATAGTGACATGATCCAAGCTTTCGACACCCATTTTAATAATCATCAAAGGATATTTTTGCCGCCACGCATTGTTCAGTCATTTTTTCGGCTGCCCAACCATCCAAATTGATTCGTAGTAATTATTGTGGACGCTCGTTTGGGGAAAAATTCGTGTTGCATCTTTTTCTTAATATTTCGTTTAATTATTTTATTGACACTTGCGCTGTCACGATGACGACTCGTGGTTTAATGACTTCACGCCACTGCCCACTTAATTGATTAACCACTTCCTCAAACTTCAAGCTGATAAATTAAAATACATACGCCGCCGCTTGTTTTCCTTTCCTAAAGATTTCAATGGGCATTTCGAATGCCGCATTTGTTTGTTCAGATCATTTGAAGTGGTTTCTGAATATGATTTTCTTTCACAACATTGCTGATATGTGAATGTTTGGTACATTTCCTGCTCAATGCGCAAGAAGTGTGTTGTGCTCCACAATTATGTTTTTCTGTAAAACAATATTTATGCTATTTTGTGCGGTTCGATTCCGTTCGAAGAAATAGCATTGGAGTGTCGAACATTGGTTAGCTGCGCCAGACTGACCAGCTAGCGGCGATAGATGAAGCGAGATGGTGTTAGATTGACCTTAACGATATATGGTGATGTATGTAGATGGTTGTGCATCGGTGAACATTTCAAATGGAGAACCTGATGCGCGCGAACCTGTACGGCGCGTTTGTGCATGGAAGCACCCACATCACGGTTCACTGGATGGTGAATTAATGAATTGAATTTTGAAGGTGTTTGTCGGTCGTTAATATTGTTAGCTGATTATGCCTTGTGGTTTAATGGATGTTTTTATGTGATTGTTAGCGGTTGATGTCATTATGTTGAATGGGATTATTTTCCAAAAAGCTGAATGATTCAAATTCTAAAATTAATTAGCCTGATAAAATGGCAAAAAATATAACACCATTGAATGTTGTGTGCGAATACTTTTTATGAAAATAAGAATTCGATTAAAAATTTCATTTCATTACCTTAATTATTCATAAGGTGCAGTAATTTTCCACAGATTCAACAACGATGGAACACTGCAAGAAAATGCGCGCCAGATGCGCTAATTTGAATAAAAACCGGTCTCTTTTGATAAAACTCAATACCCAGGAGATCAATAACTGTAATTCATATCGCCCGCCGTCGTCCTTTGCGCCATTACACCAGGCAATGGTGCGGAGGATGTATACCCATGTACACTTTGTGCACCTAGTACCAATACAAACGACTTCTAACTATGCACATTTTGGGCGCATAATCGTAAAATTGAAAGTCTTTAAATTTTAATGAACGCAGAGATAATCGCGTCTTTTCGCTCTTTTACAACAATGGTCCCGATGTGCTGGATGCGTGTATTCATTTCGGGTCCTGTGCACTTTCGCGAGAGTCTGCAAAAATTGCACTATGCAGACAAACACCCATAGCCCGGCAGCCATCCAGCGAATCGAAATGTTGAAGTCAAATAAATTAAGGGTTGGATAAGCGTAAATAACTGCAGCGCCAGATACACCCAAAAATATACGGATACTCGGATAGTGTTACTCAGTACTTGGCATTCTAGTTGGGCTGATGGCGAGTTTACTCACAGACGGAAGATTTCCGAATGTAACACATTGCATCGGGAGGCGAGCGGCTATAGTTTTATGCAAAACAGCAGGATCCGCGCTGTATACCAGCAGCAGGAGCAGTGTAGAGCCCACTGAGCAGCAATGTTTGGCGTCTGGTGAGGTGGGGTGGGAGGGTCGTTGGTTGATATCTGGTTTCGATTATACTACACACTCACCCATTCAGCCATCAAATAAACAAAAGATGTACATGGAAAATCATCTCACCCCCGTGTCTTATACCCCTATATTTCGGCAGCCATTTGTGTGTACGACTGTGTGTATATATTATGCAGATATAAATTATATACTTTCGTTCAACCCTTCTGCTCCTGATCCATTAAGTATCCTTTATCTGTTTGGTGATTTTAATTTTTGGTGTATCTACAGTGTCGATGTCGTCGTTGGTTAGCTTCCTTGCTACATTATAGTTGGTCTCCGGTCTCGATTTGCGACGCCTTTGCGATAAAAAAAGTCAAAAGGATCTATACTCACTAATGAAAGGGTTGAAATCGGAGATACGCAGATATATGAGAATATCTGAAGACGAAGTGTGTGTGTAGGGAGTTGGGACGGCTATGCATACAGAGTGAGCGCGATATCAATTCATTTAGATAATAAAAATGGGACATTGAATTTTAATTAATTTAATTTCATTTGCATAACTTCGAGGAGTTTATGTATCTGTGCAAATGGAGGAAAGGGTGGATTTTCATTCGACGACTTAAATTCAGAGGAATCACGATTGTCGATGTGTACTGTCTGTGTTTCCACACAGGCTTCGTTTCTGAATAATGAATGTATTAAGGATTGGGTTCCTTGGAGGACATCAAGTCAGTTCATTTGCGTACAAAGTGTGTTCAGCTTTTGAGCGATTTTGAGCATGAACGATTGCAGCTGAGTTTCTTTCGTTTCTTTTTTTATTGATTTGAAACATATTAAGACAAAATATTTTATATTTATTGTGTTTTCTTTAATATTTATAGAAAATATTTGTTCTTAATGATTTGCCTAAACTCTGCTGAAAATTATTTTCTGAGAATTTCCACAAAAATGTGTCGCATTTCAACCCCCACAATTCGTATTACTTCGTATTAGACAATAAACAGTTACTACAAAAGTCAATGTATCGTGAAAAAGGTACTATACCATATTGTGTTTGCTCATTTTCATTGCGAAGGAGCAAAACATTGTCGGGTAATGCGACCATTTTGATAAACAATTCATTATACAGGAAATTGTCTCAAAGGAACTGGAACTGAATTAGAGAGGAATAACAGTGATAGAGAGTCAGTGAAAATTCCGATGAAATGTCGAAATAAATGCGTAATAAATTTTATTGCTTCTTCGGCTTCCTTGTTGTTTAATTAAATCGCCGAGTGTGTAGATACACACATGAATGCAAAATTAAATGTGAGTCTACGCTGAATGTTAATGTCACCCTAGAATTTATTTGGGGGTAGTCTTATTACTTGAACCCGTAAGAGTTTACATAGATGGTCAATTTTAAAATATCAACACAAATGCGATAAATTTTAATTCTTTTCGAATAAATAACTTTTCCTTAAGAATTACGGAAGTCTATGGTCAAGAAAGTGGAAACAAATAGTTAATTAAAAATGCTGCATTTGTATATGAAAGGGTACTCAGCGATCGTAAAGAATCAAGCGCTCGTTTATTGGAGCCCTTGGGATTTAAAAAAAATATTACCCGCGTAAAATGTGATTACCGCACGTCAAATAATGTAAGATAAAAATTACAAAAACAAGGGTGAATTGAAACGATAGGTGTTGCTGTCATAGTTCAAAGAGACAAACAGAATTATAAAACACAGAACTGTCAAATTGATATATTTCTATTGTTTAATTGAAAAATTAAAACTCATTCTTGTCACGTAAATTAGTGCTTACGCACACCTTTTGCTGTGGCAAACATTTAACGTACAATAAATTTATATAAAATATAAAAAAAAAACACTCCCCTTGATATTCACTATTGTCAAGTGATGGTAATTAAACAGTTTAATACGCCCCAATTTTTGGTAGAATGATTTCTTTTTCTATTTAAATTAACACGTCTAGCCTATATGCATTCACGGTTGGAACAAAAGTTTTCGACCACCGTTCCAACCCCTTTTTAAATTCTATTGAAAATGAAGACACATCTTTGCAGTGTGCAGCAATTGATGTCTGATGCTAAAGGAATGTAGCCACAAAACATTTGGCAGTCAATCAATCAAACGGTTTGAGAATGTAGCAGAAGATCGATTAAGTTGTCTCGGTCAAAGCGAATATGTGCTCCCGGCAAACAATTTGAATGAATGTCAGCGGTACGGGGTGGTTTTTCTCATGTGGAAAATAAATGTGTTCACTTAAGTCAAACCACATTGGAATTTTTCGCAAATCATTAATTTTACTTCAATTTAGATGTGCCTGTACCAGCCGAAATAAATTGTTTGAATTTACTGTTGATTGTAGAGTCAGTTTGTGCTTTTCTGGTTAAGT